>PVKP010009458.1:0-68224 GCA_004027715.1 Plecturocebus donacophilus
GTGGAGTGTGTGGTGTGGGGTGTGTGGTGTGGAGTGTGTGGCATGCACTTTGGAGTGTGGAGTATGGGATGTAATGTGTGGTGTGGAGTGTGCAGTGTGCAGCGTGCTGTGTGCAGTGTGGAGCAGCCTCTGTATCTGACAAGTTGACTCAACTCCTGGAAGATAGGGACTCATCCATTTATCCCCAGGTGTTCACTGGATACCTACTATGTAGCAAGCATGTTCTGGCAGATGGGGATATGGTCTTTCCTCTTCCATTCTGGAGTTGATATGTTAGAACCCCACATGTTCAGCCACCCCACCCCGCCCCGCTCAGCCTCTCAGGAGACAGGAAATGCCTGGCTGTCTACCCAGCTGTGCACCTCTGCTGCAGCAGTAAGGCTTACCTGGATTAGGCCTGCCAGCAGGTAGAGCAACACAAAGGTCTGGCTGTTTGTGACCGACTGACCCTCCACCAGGTAGATGATGTAGAAGAAAATCAGATGGCCTGGGACCACCAGCAAGAGCAGGACTCGCGCTGACATGGAATTGATTTCTGAAAGAAGCAGAACCAAGAAGGTCACGTGACCTGAAGCGAGACCATCCTGGCATATGACAGTCCTCAGTGAGGCATCCACACTCACTCATCCGTTTATTCCCAAGTGTTCACTGGACACCTATGAGACAAGCATATTCTGGTAGATGGGGATATAGTGTTTCCCCCTTCCTCGTGGAACTGTTATTTTAGAGAAGATAAACAAGAATCAAGTAAGCAGAAATAAAAAGAAGAAAGAAAGACTATTTCAAACTGTGGGAAGTACTGTGAAGAAAATGAGGGTAAAAGGAAGGGCAAAAAGCAAGAAGTGTATCAGTGGGGATGAGCTCCTGCAGATAGCACTTCAGCTGGGATTTGGATTTGTGGGGAGAGGAGTTTGGGCAGACGAAAGAAAACATGCAAGGGGCTTAAGGAGAAAAAGAGCTTTGGGTGTGGTGCTCCACTCAATGCGGTGCTGGTGATCTGGGGAGGGCAGCTGGTTCAAAAGGGGACCTCAGGCAGCCCCTTCCTCACAGCAGTCTCTGTGGCCCTGTCAGCACACCTGCAATGTGTCAGTGAGCCCCGGGTTTCCTTCAGATCCCCATGCTCTGAGTTTAGACTTTACAACAAGTGTGATTGTCCCTGGCCCTACCACAAACACTTTTTAAAATTTTAAAGTGAATGTGATTGATTTCTCAAAAGGAAATGGAGTTCTAATGAAAAGTAAGTCTCCATTTGCCTCTGAGTTAATACATGTATTTCACCAAAATAATAAAGGAGGGAAAAAAACCCCAGATATAGCTCAAAGCTAATGCAGAGGAGCACAACATCTATTCATGATGAGAAATCAGACATGCAATAAAAGTATTCTTTAAAAAAAATAGTCAAATAAGAGGAAGAAAAATGATTGGAAGAAGCTACTATTGGAAGTTTGTGTGAGAACTCAAAATAATCTATAAAACAACCATGTAAACAATAAGAATTCAATAGAATGTTTAGGTGCACAAATAACAAAAAAATAACAGCTTTTCTATATACAAATGACAAATTAGTAAATATAACAGGGAGTTTGACGTCTGAGCAAAAGAGAAGACACACTTCTTCCTATTTCTCCCACTAAGTACAATTAAAAGCCTGAACATTGTATATAAAACAAACGCAGATTCTGAAAGGCTGACTGGGGACCTTGGGCCACAATTAACAACATGGTCTTGAGTCCCCGGAATTGTCCTTTTTCTCTTTATTTGCCTCACATATCCAAGACCGAGTCCTGGAGAAGTCAGCCATCAAGAAATATGGACACAAATAGACAAAAAGGACTCCATAGGCTGGGCATGGTGGCTCACACCTGTAATCCCAACATTTTGGGAGACCAAGGCAGGCGATCGCTTGAGGTCAGGAGTTTGAGACAAGCCTGGCCAACATGGTGAGGCTTGTCTCTACTAAAAATACAAAATTAACTGGGCATGGTGGCACATGCCTGTAATCTCAGTTACTTGGGAGGCTGAGGCAGGAGAATTGCTTGAACCTGGGAGGCGGAGGTTGCAGTGAGCTGAGATTGTGCCACTGCACCTGGGTGCCAGATTGAGATCCTGTCTCAAAAAGAGACTCCATAGAAGTCTGCTCTTTTTAGCCAAAGGCCAGGAAAGGGGCAGCCTGACAAAACAGAGAACTTTCAGATAATAACTACTCTACTCCAACAGACAGCACAGGAAAAACTGCAACCCCAACCGCATCAGGAGAGGCCGAGTGGGACCACCATCATCTGTGGCTGGCAGGGTGAGATTCAGAACTTTCATCCCTACCCAGTGGTAATGTGGTCCCCACCTTGTCAGTGAAGCCATGTGGGGAGCAACAATAAGGCATCTCTCCTCATCCCAGCCAGGGTGGTCTCAGAGGAGGCCTAGTGAGGAACCTAGATCGCACCGTGCCCAGCAGTAACAAGGTGCTCCTCTTCTTCCAGGATAGCAATAGAGGCTGAGTGGGGAACCTGGCCTTCCACCCCCACCTGGGAGTAAAGCAGCAGTCCATTCCCTTCTTCCCAGTGGTGCAGTGTCAACAGAGGCCAGCTAAAATGGAGATTCATATGTGATCAAAAGTCTTGTCACATAATACCTGAAATGTCTGGATTCAAATGAAAATCACTTGTCTTACCAAGAGCCAGAAAAATTTCAACCTGGATGAGAAAAGACAACCAACAGATAGCAGAGTGAGATGACACAGACGTGAGCATCACCTGAAAGCCGTTCTAATGAAGCTACTACAACAATGCTTCATCAAGCAATCACAAACACACCTGAAACAAACAGAAATAGAACGTATAAGCAAAGAGAACGTCTCAGAAAAGAAAAAGTAGAAAGAAGAACCAAATGGAAATGTTAGAACTAAACACATACAATACCCCCAAAATCCCAAACAACTCAGTGAATATGCTCAATAGCAGAATGGAGAGGGCAGGGGAAAATCAGTCAACTTGAAGAAAAAAGTGATAGAAATGAGCCAGTCTAAACAAGGAGAATAACAGACTGAAAAAGCTAAACAGAGTCTCAGGGACTTGTGGAGATGTAACAGAGGATTTAACATTCATGTCATTAGATTATCAAAAAGAAAGAGAGTACAGCTGAAAAAGTGATGGCTTAAATTTTCCGATTTGACAAAAGATGTAAATCCATGTGTTCAGGGAGCCTAAAAACCCCAAATAGGATAAACCCCAAGAAGTCCACACCAATACATATCATAATCCAACTAGTAGCAACTAAAGACAAGGTACTGAAAAATGCAAGAGAGAAATGGCCCCATCCCTATACAGCAAAACACACTGAAATGGCAGTAGATTTCTCATAAGTCATGGAAGTCAGAAGGAAGCAGTACATTTTTTCAAGTGTTTGAAAACAACTATCAGCCCTGAATTTTATAACCAGTGAAAATATCCTTCAGAAATGTGCTAACAGCCAACCCAAAAGATGGCTAAAGGTAGTTCTCAAAATAGAAAGGAAATCCAAAACAACATAACAGGAAAAAAGATTAATTTTTCAAAGCCAACAAAAAGATAAAACCTCTCCAAAAGCTTCCAAGGGTTCCGAGTAGAATCCAGCCTCCTTCCTCAACTCCAAGGCCCTATCTGCTCACCCCTTCCGGGCTCTCTGGCTTCAGCATCCTTCATCCCTCCTTTCCATTCAACTCAGGCCATATCGGTCTTTCAGTTCTTGAGACTTGCCACACTCTTTCCTGCCTCTGGGCCTTTTCTAGACTGCACCCACTTTCCTGAAAGCCCCTTCTTTTCCAGCCCTCCTCCTCCCAACAACATCTGCTTGTCCTCAGGGAGGAGCTTCCCAACCCCAAGTGTATCTCCTCTAATTCTTCTTGACTGCACTCTGCACTTTTGCTACTCGGTACACACTATAATTTGTAATTATGAGCTCTTGTGTTTATCTGCCTTTCTACACGGTGTACTCCAAGGGCAAGAAATCAGCTCTCCCTGTTTTGTCGCTAACCTGACACCTAGTACCTAGTAGACATTCAATAAATAATTGAATGAAGGAACGAAGGACAGGCAGGGCCAGGGAGTCTGGTTTCTGGGGCCCTGAAGGTGATGTGTGCCAAGATCAGCCCTGGCCTCAGGCATCCATTGCTACAGACACCAGATTCCAACAACATGGATGTTTTCTTGTTTAAAGCAACAGCTATGATGCCCTCTGAAAGACATGACACCTACGTGATGTGCAGAAAGCAGAACACGGGTTGGGCCAGAATTTTTTCATCTGGAGGGGCAGGACGCCAGGTGTGCTCCACATGTGGAGGTAGGTTGAGATTCGGCTGGTCTGAATGGCCACCAGATTGCCACCAACACCTATGAGGAGAAAAGAAATCTGTTTTCCCCTTCTTCACACCCGTCTCTAAGTTGTATCCCTTATTTTAAGTTCCCTTCTTCCAGGAAGCCTTCCTTGGTTAATTCAGCCCTTCATTATCTTTTCCTTTCCTCCCACTTGACCACAGATCTTGTTTGGCAGCAAGTCAGGGTGGCCCAGAGCTTGTGAGTGAGATATCCAGGGAGCAACTGCATCACCTTGACCGCTGGCATCTCTTAAGGTGAGGAGAGTGGGGCTGTAAAGTAGGATCTCAATAAAAATTTGTTGGCTGGAGCAAGAGTGAGAGGGAGGGGATGCAGGAACAAAGTGAGAATGAGGAGAGTGGATGGAAAGGTGTGAGAACAGTATGAAAAGGCCATTTGGATAAGTCAGACCTCAAGGCCACAGGCATTGACAGGAACCAGACTAGAGGCTGGAATATCTGAGAAAGTTTTTTTTCACTCAAGGTGGGAAGCAGAAGGTCAGGAATGAAAACAGTGGATAAGAATGAGAGGGGGCCAGGCACAGTGGCTCACATCTGTAATCCTAGCACCTTCAGAGGCCGAGGCAGGCGGATCATTTGAGGTCTGGAGTTCGAGACCAGCCTGACCAACATGGCGAAACCGTGTCTCTACTAAAAATACAAAAAAAATTAGCTGGGCGTGGTGGTGCACACCTGTAATCCCAGCTACTCGGGTGGCTGAGGCAGGAGAACCACTTGAACCCTGGAGGCAGAGGTTGCAGCGAACCAAGGTTGCACCATTGCACTCCAGCCTGGGTGAGAGAGTGAGACTCCATCTGGAAAAAAAAAAAAAAGAATGAGAGGGAAGGCAAAGGGAAGAGGGAGATGATCACAGGAGGCATGTGGCAGGAGACGTGCCTGGGACACCTCTCGCGGCTGCGTGGTCTGAGAGCTGTGAAGAAAAGACATTGTCTGCTGAGTGATTTCAATTTGTGGTACTATGTGAGCCCCTATCTGGGAGCCCAGTTGTTAGTGCAGACTCCCACATTCATAGATGCTTTGGGTATGTGCCCAGAGCAAGTGGCTTTAGGAGAAATAGGATGAGTAGGGTCATGTGTAGATTGACAGGGCTTAGAACACAGAACTCTAGAGGCAGAGTCATGAGGCCCAGAAAATCATGAACACATGAGGTTTCTGGGAACACCAGGACTTCCTGCTGAGGCTCCCAGATCCCATGGGGTATGAAACAGGTTTTAAGCTCTGCCAGGGCCGATGGCCCACCTGACAAAGGCCATGCTGAGTGCTCCTTCTGTGGGGGCAGGTGTGGGGGCGGGTTGACAAAAGGTGAGGATTCCCCCATCCTACTTCCTCAGTGCCATGGAGTACTCTCCCTGGCTGGGCCAGGTGTGCACCAGTGACCTCTGGGGCAGAGGCCAACCACCTAGGCTGCTCCAGAGGATGCAAACAGTCGTCTTCAGGCAGAGGACTGCTGTCATCTATTCTGCTTGGCCGATACATAATTTTAAAAAGAAAAAGGAAAAAAAACAAATCTCAAATTAATTGGTACTGTTTACAAATTAGGCCCTTAATACAAATTCCAAGCTTCTCTTCACAAGTCAGCTCTGGTAAGTCTGGATCTACACTCTCCCGAGGCAGCTAGTGGCTAGAGGTGGACAGGCACCACCTTCAGATGAGAAATGCATTCTGCAGCTTGCCCTACCCCTGCCATTCCTCAATGTCTAGCTGTTGCCTTGCCTGCATAATTTATGCAGATTATATGATTGGCCACTGAAGGCAACTGAGTTGCTGACTTATCTCAAAAAATCACTCCAAGGTAATAAGCCCTCTGTTGCTGTCCTCAATCACAATGTGAAGGCACTTTGGCACTGTGGGGGTGCAGAAACACTGAGTGGCCCACTGACATGCAAGGAACATGGACATGGTCACAGGAACAAGGGAGGATGGGCACTGTGGACACACAGGGGCTGCCTAAGAGCTCTGAAGCCTGTTTCTTCAGTTCCCGCAGGCCCGGGCCTAGGGACTAAACTGGACCAAAACATGTTTTGTTCCTCTCCCAACTGATCATTTCCGTTTACAGAAACTTATCAGACACCAGACACCAAACCCAGCTTTGGTTAAAAGAGGGGCCATCCACACAAATCCCACAAAGTCTAGGCCCAGGAGGTCAGCAGGTGCAGAGAGCCAGGTGTCAGGCAGCAGGCAATGTGGGGATCAAGGCACCTGGGAAGCACAGTCCTGGATCCGTCTCAGGGACTGCTGCAGTGCCAGAGTGTAGGCCTGGTATTTGTTACAGTCTTAATTTTTAAGAAGAAATCCAGATTTTTAAGTGTAAATATCTGAGTTCTGATGTCAGCAATGAATCCAAAAAAAAAGAAAAAGCCACAAGAGCCAGCACCCTGGTTCTGAAGGCCATGCTCAATCGGCAGGTGCCTGCGAGGCCTGGAGTTTGGTTATCAGGAGAGCTCACGTTCCGGGGCTGCCTGTGAGCAGTGGGTCTGAGTTGCTATGAGTATGTGTGGGGCTTCCTCCCTGGGCTCCTTCCATCCTCCAGCATCCCTGCAAGGCAACAGTCTGTCCACGGCTCAGCTGCCCAACTGCCTGTGTGGGGCTGGTGCTGCCCCTCTCAGGTCTGCTGTTCAGGTCCAACCCAATCCTGGGGCCAACCCAACCCAGGAACCCCATGGGAACCCCTCAAATACCTACCACTTATGACGGGGGTAAATATCGCCATGCCTTTGTATTGCTGTTTAGCAACGGTTTTGCTCAAGATGAGCCCTCCAAAACTGGAGAGAGAGCAGACAGTAGTCAAGTGATCAGAGTTTACACTTAAAATGGCCCACAACTCTCCACACAAATCACCCTCTCAGCCTGGCTTCCCACCGTTAGCAGACATTCTCCTTTCCTCTACACAAAATATCTGCTGCATCCAAGCTGGTCTCCCCAGCGTTCTCCGCACCCTGCTCATGCTTTTCCATCTCCACTCTGAGCCTCAACTATTGCAGAAAGCCATCCAAGAACACCCACTTATTGCAAAACAAACACCTTTCCAAGAGCCCACAGCGGGCTGGGCTGTCCCATGACTGGAACCACAACTGAGATGCTCTTTAGCAGAAAACAGAACCTGCAGGAGGATCACCTCATGCCCGCCCCTTGTTCTCAGAAAATGGTGCAGCGAGACCTTGCTCCCACCAGCCATTGCAGTTTAGCAAAAGCTTTCCCACCTCTTGGAACTTCTTAGAGCCCTGGAGAAGCCATGTCAATCTGTATAAGGAGCCCAGGAGCCTCCTGGAAGCAAGGATACCTACTCCATCACCTCTTCTCCCCAAGACTTCAAGTTAGAAAACTCCATCAGAATGGACTGGGGTGGCCCCCATCAAGGTTGACTCCCAGGAAATGGGCCTTGAGAAGGGGCTGGAGTGTGGTGGACCTGGGCTCAGCTGAAGGTTCTAAGGCTCTAGAGGGGAGCTAACCCCACAGCTGTCTGGGTCCCACTAGCAGCCACGAGTGGACAGTGACCAGGACGGATGAGTCAGCAGATATGGCCTTGAGGCTGAGGTGTGGGACCTGCCACCTAAGCAGGGGTCTGGGCCAGCAAAGCTCTGGCAGCCATGGCCTGAAAGCCACTGTCTCCCCTGGGGATCCAGTGCACTCATGAGGTGGCCCCAACTTTGGCTCTTCTTGGCTCCCTGGTGTTCTGGTAATTGTAAACAGGGCAGCCTCTCTTAGAACCAATAAGGCCCAGGGTTCTCAGCGAAAGGGAGAGAAGAAAGTAAAGCGGTATAATTCAATCAGCAATGGGAGTTACTGAAGGAACCCACGGCTACACTTCACTCCATCCCTGACCCACAAGGCAGTGAGTGTCACCCTGGTTCTAGGGGCCTTCGTGGTTGAGAGGAGGAAGAGGGGGCCATGGCCCTGGCTCCTGCTCACCTGCTGATGACCATGGCCAGGATGATTGGGAACCAGCCAAACTTGAGGATCTTCACGATGGGTGGGCTCTGCTTGGCAATGATGATCCACAGTGGGGTCAGAGCCGCGAAGCTGAGGCAGACCAGCGGTGTCAGATATTGATTCTCTGAAAGGAGAAGAGGGACACACACGACTCACGTGGTCAAGGCCAGCATGCACAGGCCCAGCCTGGGTTTCACAAGTGAGAAGTAGGTGAGGACGCTCCTATCCTCATCAGTTTAGGGGGAACTGGCTTGCCATACTTTTCAAAGAACTTTCACCATCCCAAGAAGTAACCGGAAAAGCTCCTCTCTGACCTTAATTCCAGCCACATTCAACCACTTTTCTGGCAAACTTGCTATTTTCCCCACATAAAGTACTCTATTCTTAATACTCTGTTGGCTGGGTGCTAGATCAGTCACCACTGTCGGGGCCCAGGACGAGCCTGATACACTTGGGCACCTTGTGCATTCATTCTCTCCCTTCCTGCCTTGCACTCTGTGTGAGGGTCCTCTTCCACAAGGGACAGAACAAGACTCTGGCTTTCTCTAGAGCAGTCCTCTCATCCTCAGGCCCACCCCGATGTTACTGTCATAAACAAATAGAAGTACAGTTTATAGAACATACCACGAGCCAGCACTATGCTCAGTACTTCATGTGCACAATCTCATCTCACCTTCTTCACATCCCTGTTCAGACAGGCAGCAGGAGGAAGCAGACATGCCAAAAAAGGTGGCTGCCCAGATAGCAAGCAGCTCCATCAGGGCTACAGCCTAGGTTCATGGAATGCAAGGGCTGGCTATGGGATGCCACCTGTGGTGCTGGCTGAAGCCAGTCCCAGGCAACCACATGGGTTATGGCCAGCCAGGAAGCTACTCGTGTCCCCGTCTCATCTCCACGGTGGGAGGACGGTGAAGACTGGCCGGGTGCTGGATCAGTCACTGCTGTGGGGGCTCAGGGCAAGCCTGACACACTTGGGCACTTCATGCATTCATTCCCTCTCTTCCTGTCTTGTGCTCTGTGTGAGGGTCCCCTTCTGCAAGTGACAGAACAAGACACCAGCTTTCTCTAGAGCGGTCCTTATACCCTCAGCCCCACCCTCCAGAGGGCGGGTTCACCTGCCAAGGGGGCCCCAACACTCAGGGGTGCCCAGGCATGGGTCTGTGTCCCACACACTCCCTCCATGGTGGTGTTATCAGGAACATCCCCTCCTTCCTTCTCTGCCCTAAAGGGTCAAGGTCCATTCCTCTGGCTCAGGTGCCCCAGACCGGCTACAGACAAGGTATTTATGGTAGGAGGATGAGGCCTCTGCAGGAGATATAAGCCAGGCCCAGCCAGCTCTAACCAGGTCTCCCACCCTCTGGGAAACAGCGGCCTGCAGGAGCATCATCTTATAGGGTGCTTTTGAATCCAGTCTGAGTTTTTGGTTAGCTACTCACAAGCCTCCAGGAGGCCTGCCTCATGCTCTCCCCAGCACACCTCCCCAGTGTACAATGCCAGTTAGCAACTACACCCAGCAGGTGCCACAGTCTGCTGCTCACACCTCGGTGGGTAAAGATTTATCTAATACAGGCCAGTCCCAGTGACTCCTGAGTGCAGCAGAGAGAAGGTCGCAGTCTCATTGGAGAGACAGATGCTCCAACGGTGATTTTGTGTCTAAATCGTAAGTCGTGTGGAAATGAGCACACGGTATAGTGGGGCAGAGGGAAAGGTTCATGTGATGCCTAACTCTCACTTATTTTGCAAATCTAACTCAAATAATTAACCCATACACAAACTTCTTGTTTAAGTTCAGTTTAGCTTAAAAGTATAATTAGTTTATCTTATTTAATTATTACAGATCTCCATTGCTACTCAGGCAAACTTGGTGAATCTCCCTGGTGATTAAACATCATTGCTGGCAGGCAATACCAGGATGGCAAGGAGATAGTCCCAAAGCTGGGACAGAAAGAGTCGCAGCACCAATACCCTCTAAATCACAGCTGTTTGTCTGCTTCAGTTGCCAATAGGTAAAGATGGGATGCTTTCTCAAATCCCTGGGCCCACATTCTCATGGGGAGTGATAAACTGCAGCTTTGCTGAGGTTCTTCCCTTTGTCTAGGCACTTCCTCAACAACTGTCACCACCTGCCCACTGCCCTCCAATCCTGTGAGTGCACATCAGTGTGGCCGACCAGCCTCAGGCCCCACTCAGCCTCCTAGGACACCTCTGCCCTAAAGGTAGAAGTTAATGACCCATATAAAGGCAGGCCTACTTCAGCTGCATATCCTTAGGTTTGGCGAGCTTGAGGCGCTTTCTTGAGGACTCCTTGATCTTGTGTAATGACCTCAGGCTTTCCCTCTGTAAAAGGATTTTTGACTGTAACACAGCAGGTTCCTTGCTGTGGGAATAATGGCTGATTTGAATACCACAGTGTCTTAGTTTAGTCGCTTATAACAGAACACTTGAAACTGGGTAATTCCTAAAGAAAAGGAATTTGTCCTTATGGTTATAAAGGCTGAGAAGTTTAAGGTCGAGAGGCGGCCTCTGGTGAGGGCCTTCCTGCTGATGGGGACTCTGCTGAGTCTGGAGGTGATGCAGGGCACCACATGGCAAGGGAAATGAGCATGTAGCTCAGGTCTCTCTTCCTCTTTTTATAAAATCACCAATCCCACTCTCATGGTAACACATTAATCCACTAACCCATTAATCTATTAATCCATGAATGGATTAATCCATTCATGAGGGCAGAACCCTTATGACCCAATCACCTCTTAAAGGCCCCACTTATCAATACTGCCACATTGGGGATCAACACATGAAATTTAGGAACTCGTTGAAACCACAGCATTCCACCCCTGGCCCCCAAAATTCATGTCATTCTCACATGCAAAATACATTCATTCCATTCCCAAAGCCCCAAAGTCTTAACTTATGCCAGCATTAACTCAAAAGCCCAAAGTCCAGAGTCTCACACGTGAGCCTATGAAATCAAAACAAGCTATCTGCGTCTAAGATAGAATAGTGGTACGGGTATAAGGCAGCCATTCCCATCCAAAAGGAAGAAATGGGCAAAAAGAAAAGACCTATAGGCCAAAACCTGAGAGAGGAGACACTGGGGCATGTGACTCCAGAGCTTTCTCCTTTGACTCCATGCCAGGCATCCTCTGCACACTGGTGTGGGGTATTGAGGCTCCTAGCCCTCTGAGACCCTCCCACCTCCAACCATGGCTGTGCTGTGCTCAGTCCACCCAGCTCTCCCAGGCTGGAGTCACACAGCAATAGCTCTGCAGTCTTGGGTTCTTGGTGGGAGTCCTGCTTCCATGGCTCCACTAGGTACTGTCCTGGTGGAACTCTCTAGGGCAGCTCCAGTCCTACATTTCTGCTTGACACTGCTCTAGTTGGGGAGCTCTGCAGTGGCTCCAGCCCAGAAGCGAGTCCCAGCCTGGGCCCCCGGGCTTCGGACGAAATACTTCCAAAACTTGACAGTGGCTACTAAGCTTCCATGGCCCTTGCTCTCTGCAAGTCTGGACAATTAGTACCACATGGACCTAGGTTTATGACTTGTACCTTCTGGAACAGCAGCATGAGATGCACCCGGGCTGTGTGAGCCATGGCTGGGATGCCTAAGGAGCGCTGCACTGGGATACAGGGAACAGAGTCCCCTGGGCAGCAAGCTCATGCCTTGGGCCTGTCCCCTGGAACTATTCCGTCCTTCTAGGCTTCTGGGCCTGTGATGGGAGGGAGAGCCTTGAAAAATCTCTGAAATGCCTTTGGGACATTTCCCCCTGGTCTTGACTATTAGCTCCTGGCTCCCTTTCAGCCATGCTAATCTCCTTAGAAACTGGTGGCTCAGCCATACCCTTGGATTCCTCTCCTGGAAACTCCCATTCTCTACCATATGACCAGGCTAAACATTTTTCAAATTTTTCTGCTGTTTCCCTTTTCTCTAGGAGTTCACCATATAAACTAAAAATAAAATTCTAAGCTCCATCCCAACTATCTGAATGGACTTCCTCCTCAGCCAGGGCACTCTTTAAATTTAACCAGAAACACTGGTTCAGACCATGATGGGAAGTGGGTATCGGACAGACCTCATTATCCCTCTCTGGGATTAACAACCACACAGACTTTCAGTGTGATAAGAAACATTTTATAATGTCTTCTCTCTGAAGCCTGCTACCTGAAGGCTTCCTCTGCAAATAAGAACTTTGTCTCCACAATCCCTTATCTTAACACAGACATTCCTTTCTATTGATCCCAGGTCTTTTGATAAACTCAACAAATTGCCATCTACCTATAAGCTTGAAGCCCTCACTTTGAGTTATCCCGTCTTTCTGGACCAAACCAGTGTATTTCTTAAATGTATTTGACTGGTGTCTGATGCCTCCCTAAAAATGTATAAAACCAAGCTGCACCCTGACCACCTTGGGCACATGTTCTCAGGACCTCCTGAGGGCTGTGTCACAGGGCATGGTCACTCATATTTGGCTCAGAATAAAGCTCTTCAAATATTTTACAGAGTTTGACTCTTTTTGTCGACAGCCATAAGCAGTCAGAAGTAACCATGCATCAGCCTGAGCACTTCACTGCTTAGAAATCCCTTCCACCAGACACCATAGTGCATCACTCTCAAATTCGGCCTTCCACAAAACCCTCAGGTACGGACACAGTTCAGCCACGTTCTCTGCCAATTTATCACAAAGATGGCCTTTACTCTAGTTTCCAACACTTTGCTCCTCCATTCCACCTGAAACCTTGTCAAAATGGCCTTTACTGTCTACATTTCTATAAGCATTTTGGTCATGACTGCTTAACCAATCTCTAAGGAGTTTCAAACTTTCCCTCTTCTTCTTGCTTCCTAAGCCCTCCCCAGAATCCAGGCCATTTCTAGCCTGTTCCTCCAAATTCCTCCAGCCTCTGCCCATTGTCCAGTTCCAAAGCCACTTCCACATTTTCAGGTGTTCACTATCAGTGAGAAAAGAAAAATAGCTCAGAGTAGTCTGCTATGTGAGGTAAGCAAAATATATCAGGCCCAAAGAGAGAGAAGTGCGGGACTTTAGCGGTGCCCACCACATCCATGCCTGGGGCAATTGTTTAAAGGCATTTTGTTCCTAACTGCCTACCCCATTATCTTCATGTTCCTGGAGTTTGTGATCCAATGAACAACCTATAACCAATCCATAGCTTATGTTGTTTTAATGCGAATTCTTGGTAAACAACTTAGGAACAGCCTCTTCCTTTATCCTTAAAATCCTATTTGTAACTACTAATGGAAGTAGTAGTTAGTATGGGAGTGCATATTCAGGGCACTTGAATCTATGCCCCCACTGAGCTGTTCTTAAGCTTTGGGCTCAGGTAAACTCTAAACCTAGTCATATTGTTAGGGTAGGTGGTTATTTGTGAGCAGGGCAGGAGAGAAAGCCCCCAAGAATGTTGGGCAGTTGTCAGGCCATGGTCAGGCAATTATAAATCTGTCCCCTTGAAATAATGAGCAGGACAAGGGAGGAACCCCAGAGCTGTCTGGTTCTCACTGAGTAACGGACAGGCAGGCATAAAGCCTTCCCTCTAAGATAAGTGGCCATGACTGGTACCTGGAATGACAGGAGTCTTGCAACAGACAGAAGACACTTGGAGTTAGCAAGCCACAGTCCCCGATAGGGTTTCAAGCATGAGCAGTGAAAGGGCAAGATGGTGAAATTTAACTGGCATATGACCTTCCTTTGGAGCACTGGACCAGTGAGAACTGCCCCTATAGAGCATGTACACGATTTCAGCAAACACACTGCACACGCAGCTCCTCCCAAGTGCTGGCAGGGCCACTGCACATGCAATAGTTAGATAAAGGCCCATCCAGGTTGGAAGAACAAAAGGAGGACACAGAAAGCCCAGGAAAAGATAGGGGGTATAAAAACTCTAAACAAGGAAACAAACGACACACTTGATTTTTCAAGTCACCTGCATGGCTCTCTTCCAAGTGTACTCTCTCTAATAAACTCTTGCTTTGCTTAAAATAAATTCGCTCTCTTGTGTTAAACCTTGCCTGTGTCTCTTGTTTGAAATCTTTCCTTCCAGAAGACAAAGAAATACCATTGCTGCAAAGTTGCCATTCCGAAGTTTCTCCAGATAGCTGGACTCACCACTGGTAACGATATTCTCTGAATCTCATTATTTAAGGTTGACATCAGCAACACCCCACTCCTCAGTATCAATTTTTGGCCTTAGTCTATTTGCTTATAACAGAATACCAGAAACTGGATAATTCATAAAGAAGTTTCTCATGGTTGTGGAGGCTGAAGAACCCAAGGTTGAGGGGCCGCATCTGGTCAGGGCCTTCTTGCTGGCAGGGACTCTGTGGTCTGGAGGTGACACAGGGCACCACATGGTGAGGGAACTGAGTGTGTAGCTCAGGTCTCACCTCCTCTTCCTATAAAGCCACCAGTCCCACTCCCATGGTAACTCATTAATCCATCAATTCATGAATCTAATCACCTTTTAAAGGCCCTACCTTTCATTACTGCCAAGTTAGGGGTTAAGTTTCCAACACATGAAATGTGGGGGACACATTCAAACAACAGCACACGGGCTGGGTGCAAAATTACCCACTCAGCCTTGGTGGAGACCTGCTCCAGGACCCCTTCTCTGTGGAGCCTTCCTTACCTTTGTGTCTGTAGAAGAAGCTGCTAACCAAAGCCAGAATGGACAGTGTGATGAGGTCTCCTAGGCTGGCTGCAATGGGTGTGGCAATGTTGTCTGGGTTGATCCCGAGCTTTCGAGCACCAATCACTATACAGACCATCAGCACCCCTGCAGAAAGAAAGGAGAAAGAGCAGACTCAAATCCCAGGCAGCCAGATGGCCCTGAGCAGGCACAGCAGCAAGGGATGGGCAGCACAGAGCCTGGAATGGCAGGTGGCAGGGAGGCTGCTCATTAACTTGCCTCCCTCCACAAAGGCACTGATGTGAAGCCAGGCTGCCCTGACTTTCAGAGCTTCCCACTACACCAGAGGCCCGAGAAGGCTGGAAGAGTTGGACTTCACTTTGTGATCTGTACACATGATGCTAAGGAGTGACCTGTGGCTCCTGGGCTCCTACATCACCAGAAACCAGAGACAGGCAGCCCGCAGCCCCATGCTGCACGGGGGCTGCTCCAAAGATGCTCAGAGCAAGGAGCTTCCCAGGGGTGACCTCACGGCCTCCTGTGTTTACTGGCATCCTCTGAGAAGCAGACACCAAGATGGAATCAGCCAGGTAAGAGATTTATTAGGGAGGGAGCTGGGAGTACTGGCAGACATTGACACAGGCAGGGCACAGGAGATGGGAGCAGGTAAGGTGGGGTGCGTCTGAGACTACACTGCATTTCTAGGTGCACTCAGCCAGGCTGTCAGAGGCACCCTTGGAGGGCCCCGCGTCTCCCAGGAACAGTCCTGTGATGGGAGCCTGGCGGTGCTGTCCCTGGGCACTGGGAGGCACATGCTGTGGTGGCGGATTTCAGGGTGCAGCACTGAGAGGTGAGGCTCACACTTCCGTGGCCACCATGACTCTGCAGTCCTCCTTCCTGTTCAGACTGTGCTCTGAAAGGGACTATCACATGTGATCTCCCACGGCCTAGGGCTTGACTCCACAGACTCACTTGGTTCTCTAAGAAGATGCTCTGTGTTGTGGCTATTGGCATTTTAACACTTTACTCAGGATCTTGTCACTCTAAATATAATTACAATCACCACCTAATGCCATCCTCAAGCTGCCACCACAAGCTGGTTTGTGCCTTGCCTGATCTTGTGAACAAGTCACAGCCCTGTTAAAGAGGGAAATTAAATAATAACAATAGTAGTTTGTTGATGAGTTTGTGTCCTTTGTAGGGATGTGGATGAATCTGGAAACCATCATTCTCAGCAAACTGACACAAGAACAGAAAATCAAACACAGCATGTTCTCACTCATAGGCGGGTGTTGAACAATAAGAACACATGGACATAGGGAGAGAAGCATCACACACTGGGGTCTACTGGGGGGGAATGGGGAGGGGACAGGGAGGCTGGGGAGGAATAACATGGGGAGACATGCCAGATATAGGTGACAGGGGGAGGGAGGCAGCAAACCACATTGCCATGTAGGTACCTATGTAACAATCCTGCCTGTTCTGCATATGTACCCCAGAACCTAAAGTGCAATAAAAAAAATATATATATATATATATTTCTTATTTATATATCGTATTTCTATATATCGTATTTCTTCACAGCTATCAATAATTTGTTAAGTCTAAGCATAAAAAAGGACAATTTTCCTTGTATCTTTGGGTCTTCATTCTGAAGGCTCCCATCTATACACATCAAAGAAATTTGTATGCCTATTAAAAAAAATAGTAGTTTGTAATTGCTGCATAATAAAATAAAGTTGACTGTATTGTGTTTAATATAAATCCTATCCCCCAGCTCTGCTTAAAATTAACTAACTCCCTGTAAAATCTGCCTTATCTATTCTCCTCACATTCTCAGCAAAGTTCCCAGGCATCTCAAGACTCCTGTTTTTCTTGCTGACCAGCTGCAAGGTCACAAGGCAAGATAACACCCAAAGAATGTACAATGCGTTTCTCAAAATGCTATTTTTCCAATGTAATGTACATCATAAGACATGCTACAAATTAATTAACCGTTCTTTGTTTTGCCTTCTGTAAACCTGTTAGCTGCTAAGTCATCCTGAATGTATAAAAAGTACCCCATTTTCTTTGTCTTTTGCTCAGTTTTTAGATGCGAATGCATGGAGCCAGTGCACCTAAATAAAATCCTCCTGCTTCACCCACTGGTCTCTCCAGTCTCCTGATATCTGCAACACGGTGTCTCCTTTTGAATGCCAGCTGTAAGTGAATCCGAGCTTGCAAACTGAGTCAGTGAGGTGGGGACAATCTTGCAGGGACCATTTAAAGGAACACCACTGGTTTGGGGGCACCTACTGAAAACCACTACTCTGAGGCTTGTGTGACAGCCTCTTCAACAGCACCTGGTGAGGCAACCGCAATGCTTCTGAACAGCCATGGACAATACAGATTTTGCTTATGTTGCTAAGCTTCACCCCATCTCTGGGCCCCAGTTTCCCCTTCTATAAAATGAGGAGCTGGGAATGGTGTTCTCTATAAGACCCTGCGAAGACAGGGCTTAGACTCTGTTGTTTTCAGGAGACTTTATGCTGAGGGTCTCCTGGACTCTTCCTCTCTGGAAAGTCTGGCACATTCATCCCACCCTATCCGTGGACCAGGCTGGGTCATGGCATCCACCATCTGTCCATGCCTGCGCAGGCTTTGACCAGAAGCCAGCCTCAGGCAACATCTTGAGCAGGGACATGTGGTTTGTAAACCTGCAGCTGGGCTTCAGCACAGTCCTCTTCTGGCCTACACCCTCCACGCTGGCTCCATGCACTGGCACAAGAATGGGGCTAATCAGCTGCCTGGTAGGAATGAGAAACCTCAAGTAGCCCACATGGGTAACCCACAGCAAGCCAAGCCCAGATGGTATTGACTGAGCAAGTAGGTGAGGGAATGGATGTATAAACACAGGTTCAGTTGTGAAGTTACCAACATTTCCTTCTTTCACTGCACCAAAGCAAGGCACATGGTCTGCAAGATTCACACAGACACGTGACCCAGGAGAGAGCTGGAGGACAGTCCATTCATTCAGCTAAAATCTGTGAGCTGGTTATAAGCCTGGCCCTCGTTTAAGGGATGACGGTAACCAAAAAGTTCTGTTCCCAGCAGTGGAAATGACTGTCAGGTGCGGGGAGAGACAATACGCAAGTGCGTGAACACACATTTGAGGTGAGCTGAGTAAAACAGGACACTAAAAGAAAGCACGACTGGAACCAAGGTCACCTTAGTGTTGGTCAGAGAAGGCCTCAGGACAAAAGCAACACGTGGCACTCACTCTACTGTTCCGTACACTTACAAGTTCATTGTCTGCCCCTGAGCTAGACCATAAAATCAAAACACATTTTGTTGACAGTCTGTCCCTAGCACTACACAGCATCAGGCACACAGCAGACACCCGGCAACAACAGAATCACCAATGGATGACCACAAAATGTGGCCAAAGTGTGGTGATTGTGCTTTCCCCACACATGTATGAGTCCCAGGGAAGAGGGTTATGTCTGCCTGCAATTCTGTCTCACGTATGCTACAGATGCACATTAAACACCTGCTGTGTCTGGCATGGGACAGGAGCAGCAGACAGCAGGTGGGAACTGCTGGGTCCCCACTCTTGAGGAGGTGACATTTTAGCAGGGAGGTGAGGCAGAAAGATGATGAAACAAGATGATCTGAGCTGCATAAGCAGAGCCAGGGTCCACAGGAAGGGGAGAGAGGAGGAGGGTGCACGTGGGAGGGTGGTGCTGTGCATTCAACACTACCGTCCCCTAACCCACACATTGAAATCCTCACCTCTAAGGTGATGCTGTTAGGAGGTGGGGCCTTTGGGAGGTGAGGTCATGAGTACTGGGGGCCCCATGAATGGGATGAGGGCCCTTATGAAAGAGGCCCCAGGGAGCTCCCACCTTTCTCTCCACCGTGTGAGGACAGTGAGAAGGGATGGCTGCAGCCTCAAAGGGAGCAGCCCTGATCCCAGCCCCACGGGCACCCAACTTTGAGCTCCAGCCTGCAGCTCAGTGAGGAGTAAATGTCTGCTGCCACCCAGCTGACTGGGAGCTCTGTCACAGCAGCCACAGGCCCCTCAGACAGGTCAGAGAGGCCTCTCTGAAGACATGAAATGGAAGCTCAAATCTGTGTCTTGCCTCCAGGATGTCTGCAGCCTCTGGAGTCCATCACAGGCCTGTGTGTAAGGTTATGCTCAATAAGTGTTTGAAAACCAACAGGCTGACTGAACAGATAGATGAACAAGCCTGCTGTGTGCAAATGTCAGGCCTCTGCAAAGGAAGTGATCAGCTGAAGAGATCTGCAGAACAGGACCAGGCCTTTACACAGCAGAGAGCAGAGGTGGGTGGGGCAGGGGCAGCACACACCCTGCCTGGGTGAGGGTACAGGGTGGGCCATGAAGACCCAGCTGGCTCCCTCCACCCCGTTAGTGAGACCCCTGAGCCCACCATCAGTCCCATTAGTGATGGGACTACCCAGAAACTGAAAACACAATGAGCTATTAGGTGAGAACTCAGAGGAGCAGGGGGTGGGTGGGGGCACAGAGCTAGGCATGGCTCACCCAGGGCAAAGGCTGCAAGGAAGGCAGTGAGGACACTGCTGGCACACAGCAATTCCACTTTGGCGATGTCCACCTCTTCTCGGGACACCGCGCCCAACAGCAGTGCAGCCACAGCAGCCAGGAGCCCCACGACAGTGGCCTGCACCTGTTGGGCAGAAATCAGAAGCATGAGGGGGGCCCCTAGGGCCATAGCTGCACTCCCTGCCCTTCATACCTTGCTCACCACAAGGGGACGGGTGCCATACAGTACTGCCTCCTTTACCTCACCCTAAAATCTCACAAGCCCTCACCCCAGGAACAACTAACACCACAACCCATATCTGCCTTGAACCCAACTCCCCCAAAACCACGCTGGCCACCTTTGCTCCCTTGCTGGGTGCTGCCTTCAAGGGCAGAATCTATTTCTGCATCTTCTGCTCAGACTTCAGTCAGGGGCCACCTGGTCTCTTGCTCACAACTCCACTCTCACTGGTCTGGGCAAAAGTGCTCTACGACCCCCAGCAGTGCAGACAACACACCTCACTTACCATGTGGTGCACCCCATGATGCAGAGCAGCCACACAGGAGGCCTCCGCACACTTTTGGTCTCTCCCGGCACCCTGCACACACCCTCCCCTTCCAGGCTCTGCTCCCATCTCTGTCCGGCCGAGCACACGCTACAGCATGCGCCAGGAGCTGCCCTGATCTGGACATCAACACTGGCACCTCTAATCCAAAATGCTGGCCTGGAAATGTTATTAAAGAAGGACACAGAAACAAAGAGCTCCACCATGTACAGAGAGAAGAGTGATATGGTTTGACTCTGTATCCCCACCAAGTTACATGTGGAATTGTAATCCCCAATGTTGGAGGTAGGGCCTGGCAGGAGGTGATTGGATCATAGGGGCGGTTTCTCATGGTTTAACATCACACCCCACCCCACCGGTGAAGTCATCGATAATTGTGTTGTCATGAGTTCTGGTTGTTTAAAAGTATGTGGCACCTCGCTCCTCTCTCTCTTGCTCCCTCTCTGGCCATGTGAAGTGCTGCTCCCCTTTGGATTGCCCCCATGCTTGTAAGTTTCCTGGGGCCCTTCCACAAGCTGAGCAGGTGCCAGCATCATGCTTCCATGCTGTACAGCCTGTGGAACCATAAGCCAATTAAACCCTCTTTTGTTTATAAATTACCCAGTCTCAGATATTTCTTTGTAGCAGTATGAGAACAGACTAACACAGAAAAATGGTACTGAGAGTAGGACACCGTTTTAAAGATACCTGAAAATGTGGACACGTCTTTGGAGCTGAGTAATGAGCAGAGGGTGGAAGAGCTTAAAGGGCTCAGAAGAAGACAGGAAGATAAGGGAAAGTTTAGAACTTCCTCGAGACTTGTTAAATGGTTGTGACCAAAATGCTGGTAGTGATATGGACAGTGAAGGCCATGCTGCCGAGGTCTCAGATAGAGATTAGGATCTTTTTGGGAACTGGAGCAAAGGTCCCTTTTGTTACACTTTAGCAAAGAATTTGGCTGTATTGTGTCCCTGCCCTAGGGATCTGTGTAACTTTGACCTTGAAAGTGATGATTTAGGGTATCTAATAGAATAAATTTCTAAGCAGCAAAGCATTCACAATGTGACCTGGCTGCTTCTAATACCTATGCTCATATGCATGAGCAAAGAAATGATGTAAAACTGGAACTTATATTTAAAAGGAAAGCAGAGAGTAAAAGTTTGGAAAATTTGCAGCCTGGCCATGCTGTAGAAAAGGCAAACCCACTTTCAGGGGAGAAAGTCAAGCAGGCTGCAGAAATTTACATAAATAAAAAGAAGCCAAGTGCTAACAGCCAAGACAATGGGAAAAAGCCTGGAAGACATCTCAGAGACCTTATTGGCAGCCTCTTCCCTCACAGACCCAGAGGCCTGGGATGACAGATTGGTTTCATGGGCCAGGCCCACAGCCCCTGCTGTCCTGCGCAGCCTCGGGATACTCCTTCCCACATCCCAGCCACTGAAGCTTCAGTCATGGCCCAAAGGAGTCCAGGTACAGCTCAAGCTGCTATTTCAGAGAAGGCAAACCATAAGCCTTGATGGCTTCCACATGGTCTTATGCCTGTGGGTGCACAGAGTATAAGAGTTGAGGCTTCACAGCCCTCATGGAGACCCTCTACCAGGGCAGTGTGGGGGGATATGTAGAATTAGAGCCCCCCACCCCATCGCTACAGGTCCCACTGGGGCACTGCCTAGTGAAGCTGGGAGAAGAGGGTCTCCATCCTCCAGATACTAGAATGGCAGATCCACCAGCAGCTTGCCACCATCAGCCTGGAAAAGCTGCAGGCACTGAACACCAGCCCCTGAGAGCTGCCTAAAGCCTCTGTGGCTTTGCAGGGTTCAGCCCCATCTGCTGCTCTCACTGTAACTAATTTGTCTTTGATTTTACAGGCTCATTGGCAGAAGGTACTTGCCTTATCTCAGATGAGACTTTGGACTTTGGACTTTTGAGTTAACTTTTGAGTTAAGACTTTGATGATTGTTAGGAAGCCATGATTTTATCTTGCAATGTGAGAAAGGCATGAGATTTGGGGGTCCAGGGGTGGAATGACATAGCTTGTATTTGTTCCTTCACCAAATCTCATGTCAAATTGTAATCCCCAGTTTTGGAGGTAGAGCCTGATGGGAGGTGACTGGATCACAGGGGTGGTTTCTATGGTGACCCCTTGGTGCTGTCACCTACAATAAGTCAGTTCTGCTGAGATCTGGTCCTTAAAAAGTGTATAGCACTCCTGCCCACCACTCTCTTTCTCCTTCTCTGGCCACATGAAGTGCTGGCTTTCCTTCTGTCTCCCACCATAATTGTGTTTCCTGAGGATTCCTCAGAAGTCAAGCAGATGCTAATATCATGTTTCCTGAACAGCCTGTGGGACCATAAGCCAATTAAACTTCTTTTCTTTATAAATTACCTAGTCTCAGATATTTCTTTATAGCAATGCAAAATGAACTAATACAAAGGGCTAGTTTTTTAAAGCTAAAAAATGCTCCTCAAGTTAATCTATGTAATTCCAGTCAAAGTCCCAACAACATCTTTCATGGCACTTGGCAACTCATTTTAAATTTCACAAAAATGAGTAACTGTGAAAGCCAAGACAGCTTCAAGGGGGTCAAAGAGGAAGTTCTGAGATATTCATGACCAATGTGTATCTTAAAGCTGCAGCAATGAAAGCAGTGCGGTGCTAACAGAAACAAATAGGTCGGCAGGACAGAACAGAGTCCAAGAATAGAACTATGAATATATGAAAACTTAATATATAAAAATGTAATCATGAATATATAGTATGATAAAGGTGGCACTGCAAATCAGGATGGGATGGGTAAATATTAAACAGGGTAAGGAAAATTGGATATCTAGATTTGGGAAAAATATAGGTCCCTATTTCACATCATGCACACATACCCCTGAACATAATTATAAAATGTATAATGTATATTATATATATTATTATATTTTAGGAAAATTCTAAATAAAATCTCAATATGTGTATAGTATAAAACTTTTTATGCTTAAACAGTATATATTAAGTTATATATATAAAACTTTGTAACTTATATACTATGATATATAATTATTATAAATATTATACATATATACACAAGTCCATTGGACATATACACTGGACTTCATTATTCTGGATACTAACTAGAAAAATGCACAAGGGTTATGGTTAGGCAACTCACAGAAAATACAAATGGATAACATACGTCCATAAAGACAAACTTCTCTAGTAGTTAGGAAAATTCTAAATAAAATCTCCACTTGAAGTTATCTACTTGTAGCTGATGCTGTTCTTCCTCTTTTAAAAGGTAAGTACTGTCTTGTTTTCTATTGGTATCCCTGTTCTGAACACACAGCCTGGCACTCTGCAGGTAGTTATAGAGGCTCAATGGATAGACAGATGAAGGACAGATGTGTGGGTGAATAGGTAGGTGGATGAATGAGTGTGTGGGTGGATGAATGGACAGATGGACAAATGGATGAGTAGGCAGGTAGGTGGGTGGGTGGGTGGCTGGGTGGATGGATGGATGAACAAGATATACTTTGTTTATTCACTAGATTAGGTAAAATTAAAATTTAAAAGGTTGAATATATAAAATACATATTGACAAGTATGTGAGAAAATGGTTCTCTTACACATTGATGGGGGTCAATACTGGCACAGGAATTTTGGGGGAAACTTTGGCTATAATTTTTCTATATACCTTATGATTCAGCATTTTCTCCGAAGAAACACTTGCATATGTGTACAAAGCATTCAGAGCTGATATTTACTGAGTGCTATCTGCTATGTTCAAAGTAATTTTTATTCAATAAGTCATATTAAGAGAAGAGTACAAGGTACAGAATTGTGTGCATAGTGTAAAACTTTTTATGTTTAAACAATACAGAAAACCATATATATTATCTGTGGACACACATATATATATATGGTGAATTCAAAAAGTAGTTTAGAAGAATATTTTCAAAGCTAATTAGGTTATAGAGAAACTGATTCAAATATTGCTCAGATATTAATTGTAGGGCTAATTATTTATTATTAAGAAATGAAATAGTTTTTAATTATTTTGGAAGGAAATCTAGAGGTTTGAACTGTTCATACCCTTTGAACTTGTGGGAAGTTATCTTAAGAATTTCATGCACAAAGATATTTTCACTGCAGTGTAATCTTTCAAGTAAGTCAAAGGCTAGGAAGACCTCAAGGCCCTGCTCAGTAGCAGGGTTCAGGGAAGTGGCCAGGGCTGGTACTGAGTCGACTCCCAAGGGACCGGCTCTCAGTGGCTGCCGTTTGGTCACTGCTGCCACATTTATATGATAGAATATGTTGAAGTTCTTAAAAAGTCCAATGAATAAAACTTATTGCACTGCTGATGATTCAAGGTTAAGCTTTTTTAAAAAAGGAGAAGACAAAATTAATCCATGCTAGGATTGGGACTATATGCCAAGCTAGTGCCTGGCCCTGAGCAGGACTTCACAAACATATATTGAGAATCAATTATGTGGAAATGTGCATCTATATGGATAAAGATTTTATGGAAAACAGCAAAGTACAACCAGTGTGACTTGCAGCCGAGGCATTTATTACCTGCCCCTTGGCTAGACCTTGAGTTAGAGGCATCACAAGCATCTCATTCAACTCTGCAGTTCCTCAGCCATGGGACATGGTGCTGGCCCATGAGACTCAGCTCAGCTGCAGAGAGCAGACATTTAAACACACAACTACAAACAGGGCAGCCGCAGCAGCACACATAAGGCACCAAAGAAGTAAAAGGCAGAAAGAGATACACCTGGTGTCAGGGAGGTAATTAGACCTGAGTGGAGCCTTTAAAGAGTGTCACTGGCAGCTGAACTAGAAGAGAAAGGACCTTGCAAGGAGAGATGGCTGAAGATGGATGGCAGGGACATGTGAAGGGGTGGAAGCTGGGCAGGGGGTTGGTGAGGTGGCGTGGCCAGGCCCACAGTTGGACGAGGGGGGAGCCAGTGAAGGAGGAGGAGGCATAACTGACTTTGGATTTTAAAAAAGGCCACCCAGGTGGCCAGGAGGAGCTGGAGGATTCAGGGCCTGGGAGTGGCTAGAGCAATGCGGAGGTCTGCCATCATCCAGGCAGGGGCGGAGGAGAAGCAGGTTTCATGCACAACTCCGAGGCAGAAGTCTCAAAGGGACTGCATGCTGAGAAGCAGCTAGGGAGACATAGCCTGGTGTGGTTACTGGGAAGGAACATTACAAAGCACAGCTGACAGGACAGGGTGATGGCCAAGAGCCAGCCAGATGTCACACAGTGACAACTCTGCAACACCCCTGCACAGGTAAGGTGAAGTGACTTGTCTGAGGCCCCTCAGTGGGCTGATTCCAAAGTGAGCTTTCAACAATCACAGTAGACTTAGTCAGGGACTTTGGCAGAGGTGAGTATGAGCATGGAAGACAATGAGGCCAGACTTGGCTGTTTTGGGGGGTGCCTCCGGGACAGGTGGATGAAGATGCCCCATAGAGAGTTAGATGTAGTGGTTCTGGAACCCAGGTGAGGTAGAAAGTAGGTATCATCCTAATGTGATGGACAGGGGGAGTCAGCCCTGCTCAAGGCTATCCAGTGGATAGATGATGGGCTGTCTGATCTCAGGGTCCATATTCTCAGTGCTGCCACAAACCGCCCCCACCTAGAGAGACCCAGAAGGTTCTAGGATAAAGTTACCTGCTGTCTTTGTCCAGGCCCAGCCTCTCCTCTTGCCTCTGAGCTCAATCTCTTTCTCAGCTTCCCCTGCCTTGGGCCTCGTGACTTAGTGACACTCTGTGGCAAGGTCCCAGGATAAGTGCTTAGCAGAACTGGGACCTGGCAGAAGGATGTGTGAGTGTGAGAGGAGCATGAATCAGCTAAGGAATTAAGATGTCTCTTGCAGGCTGAGAAGGAGCAGACAGAGAGGCAGGAGCAGAGCCAAGGGAGGATTTCCAGGCAGGAAGGATCCACACAGGCCCAGAAAAAGTAAGATCATATATAAGAGGCAATCACAGGCTGACTCAGTTAGGGGAACACCTGTGGCCTGAGAAGCACATTTGAGGTAAGGGAAGCCTATTAGCACTTTGCAGGCCATGGGACAGAGAAGGAGCAACAACAGGTGGGTCTTTCAAGAAGTGGGGCTTGGAAAGAAGGGAATGGGGAAGCTGCAGGGATGCTGGGTCTGCTTCAGGTGGGCTGAGCTTCCAGAGGCTGCGTGATGTAGTCTGATGGACATGAGAGGGACAGGTAGCTACCTGTTCTCAAAATTCAGGCAAGAGTGCAGAGCTTGCTTAGCCTTCACCCTTCCCACCTGGCCAGGCCTGGCTGCAGATTCAGAAGCGGGGGTCTGACAAGGTGGAGACTCACCTGGATGAGGGCCAGGTTGCTGCTGATGATTCTGTGTTGCTCCTGGGGGTCATCGATTTGTCCAGTGTTGGCCTAGAATGAAGAGAAAAGGACAAAGGTAGGTCTGGCTAGGCCCAAAGCCAGGTCAACCTTTCCTGGAAAAGGCAGTCTCTCGGGAGAAATCAGCAAATACCACTTCATCAGTGTCAGAACAAATTACTCTGTTCAGCTTTCCAAACAGCAACCTGGCCTTTTTATGTGGGGAGTAGGGAGATACGTTAGGGCATAGATCCCTTTGAGAATGGGATGGATGAGTCATGGACCAGTCCTCCATGAGCGTGCAAGTACATGACTGCACATACTTGCACGCACACAGCCGTACACACACACAATGCACAGAGGCACACATGCATGCACACACACAGGCATTCACGTTACCAGAAATTTCAAGGCCATTTCTTGCTCTCAAACTCATAAGCAGACCTCAGTTGAGGCCTCCTGCTATGAAGCTCAGTCTTTGGCCAGGTCCCCCAGCCACCTACAACTGCCTCCTCTACCCTAAAGCTAGTCTTATTTCCGGTGACCACCAATCCCCTTAATATCATCTCAGTAAAATCATCCCATTTAAGGAACACACATAAGTCTCTCTTCTCTTAGGATAAAAAAGTGGGATCATAAATACAACTTTCTCCTTTAAAAATGGTTGTTAGCTCCTAACAGCATAGCACTTACCAACAAAATTCAAGGTCTAACAAGGGGCAGGTAATAAATGCCTCAGCTGCAAGTCACACTGGTTGTACTTTGCTGTTTTCCATAAAATCTTTATGCTCACTGCCCACCTATATGTCACTTCTCTCCTGCCAGGATCCTGACCTATTTGATGACTCATCTCTTCAGAAGGACATTTAGCCTACTCATATAATAATTTGTCATTACTCTGTGTATTTTTTTCTAATAACAAAATACACTTATTAGATTAAGATGGTCGTGGGGACAGATCCCTCGTGAATAGGTTGGTGCCCTTCTTGTGGTAATGAGTGAGTTCTCAGTCTGAGTTCACATGACAGCTGATTGTTTAAAAGAGTCTGGCATCTCCTCCCTCTCTCCTGCTCCCTCTTTTGCCATGTGATGTCTGCTGCCCCTTGCCTCCACCACGAGTGGAAGCTTCCTGAGGCCTCCCCATAAGCAGATGCCAGCACTATGCTTCTTGTACAGCCTGTAGAGTTCGGAGGGGTCAGAAGAAGACAGGAAGATGAGGGAAAGTTTGGAACTTCTTACAAACTTGCTCAATGGTTTTGGCCAAAACGCTGAGAGAGATATGGACAGAGAAAGCCAGGCTGATGAGGTCTCAGATGGAAATAAGAAAGTTGTTGGGAACTAGGGCAAAGGTCACCCTTGTTACACCTTAGCAAAGAACTTGGCTGCACTGTATCCATGCTCTAGGGATATGTGGAAGGTTGAACTTAAGAGTGATGACTTAAGAGTATCAGGCAGGAGAAATTTCTAAGCAACAAATTGCTCAAGATGTGGTGTGGCTGCTTCTAACAACCTACAGATGTGGGGGCAAATGAATGACTAAAAGTTGAAACTTATATTTAAAAGAAAAGCAGAGCATAAAAATTTGAAAAATTTGCAGCCTGGCCCTGTGGTACAGAAGGAATCAAAGGGGCCTAAAGAACAATCACTTGCTAGAGAGAAAAGGGAATCAGTGCTGACAGTCAACACAATGGGAAAAAAGCCTTGAAGGTATTTCAGATTTTTTAAGCAGCCCCTCCTACCACAGGTCCAGTGGCCTAGGACGAAAGAATGGTTTGAGAACCAGGACACCGCTTCCCTAGACAGCCTTGGGACACTGCTCCTGACACGCCGGGCTGCTCCAGCTCCAGCCATGGCTCAAAGGATACCAAGTACAGCTTCTGCTGCTGCTTCAGAGGATGCAAGCCTTATGCCTTGGTGGCTTCCATGTGTTGTAAAGTCTGTCAGCGCACGGAATGCAAGAGTGATTTCAAAGGATGTATATGAAAGCCTGGGTGCCACATAGAAGCCTGCCACTAATGCAGAGCCCCCATGGAGAAACCTTACTCGGGCAGTGCCAAGGGGGAAATGCGGGGTTAGAACTCACACAAAGCCCCCACTGGGGTAATGCCTAGTGGAGCTTGGGAAGGAGGCCACCGCCCTCCAGAGCCCAGAATAGTAGAGCCACCAACCAGCTTGTAACGTATGCCTGGAAAAGCTGCAGGCACTCAACTCCCACTATGAGAGCAGCCACAGGGGCTGCACCCTGGAAAGCCACAGGGGTGGAGAAGTCCAGAGGCCTTGGGAGGCCACCGCTTACACCAATGTGTCCTGAATGCAGGGCATGGAGTCAAGGGAGATCATTATGGAGCTTTAAAATGTAACGCCTGTCTGCTGGGCTTCAGATTTGCATGAGGCCTGTTGCTTCTTTCTTTCAGCTGATTTCTGTCTTTTGTAATGAGAATGTTTACCCAGTGCCTGTACCACCATTGCATCTTGGGAGTAAATCACTTGTTGTGATTTTACCATCTCAGAAGTGGAAGAAACGTGAGTTGGGTTTCAGATGAGACACTGGATTTTTGACTGAGTTGATGCTGGAATGAGTTAAGACTTTTGGGGACTACTGGAAAGGGATGACTGTATTTCGTAATGAGCAAAGAACAGATATTTGGGGGGCCAGAGGAAGAAAGATCTGGCCCCCCAAATCATTGTTTATCCCAACCCCCATATATCTGGTTTGGATATCTGTCCCTTCCAAATCTCATGTTGAAATGGGATCCCCACTGTTGGAGGTGGGGCCTGGTGGGAGGTGTCTGAGTCAAGGGGGTGGATCCTTCATGAATAGGCGGGTATCCTCCTTATGGTAATGAGTGGGTTCTTGCTCTGAGTTCACATGAAAGCTGATTAAGATTCTAGCACCTCCTCCCTCCCTCTCTCTAGCTCCCTCTTCTCACCATGTGACACAATGGCTCTCCTTCAACTTCTCCCATAATTGGAAGCTTCCTGAAGCCTTCATCAGAAGCAGATGCTGGCACTATGCTTCCTGTACAGCCTGCAGACTGTAAGCCAAGTAAACCTCTTTTTTTTTATAAATACCCAGTCTCAGGTATTCCTTTAGAGAAACACAAATGGACTAACAAAGTCACCAAACTAAGAATTGAAAAGTGGTACAACACTAGTAACTAAACTATAAAATGTATTCATATGCCCCCAGTTTTCCCATTAATGTCCTTCTTTATGTTCCAGGAAATAAATTAGGATCACTCATTGCATTTAGCCACAGCTCCTGAGTCTTACCGTAGAAGAATGAGTCAGTTATTTTGTGGGATGTTCCTCAACTGGGTTTATCTGAGGTTTCCTCATGATTAAAATGAGATTGTCGATTTTGAGAGAGAAGACCAATGGGGTGAGGTGCCTCCACTGTGCACCCTGTCACGGGTGATACCAGCATAATTTGTCACCAATGCTGATGACCCAGGTCACTGCTGAGGTGGCATCTGCCAGGTTTCTCCACTGCAAACACTATTTTTTTCCTTCCTGTACTCTCAGAAGTGAGTCGTTAGGTCTTGCCCATACTCAGGGGGAGGGAATTAAGCTTTAGCTTCTTTAAGGCAAAATATCCAAGATTTGAGGACATATATTAAAACAACCAAAGCAATCCACACGTATTTAAAGGAGATACTCTGAGGCTATGCAAAGACTCTACTTCTCTTTAAAGACTCACACTCTAATAATTTCTTAAGGGATCTTACCTGTGGATATGTGTGCATATACAAGTTAGCATATATATGTACATACGTTTCCTAGCAGTGCACTGAGAGGACCTAGAAGTGGTGGCATCCGAGGATGCCAACCAATGGAAGTACAGAATCTAGGGAAACAATCAAAGTAGGAAACTGAAAAGGTAGACTCAGAAACTATAGTATGTACCCAAGTAGTAGTTACAGAGGGAGAGGAAATGAATAGGAATGAATATAAAAATACAAAAAATAACAAAAAGTATTCTATAGAGCTGAAGACAGATGTCTTTAGATTGAAAAAATCCAAGATATATGCAAGATAATAAGAAAAAATCTATGCCAGAAACATCATGGTGAAATTCCATAACACAGATAAAAGAAAAAAATCTCCAAAACGTACAAATAAACAAGTTACCTAAAAGACATGAGACTCAAAAGGACACAAGCTTCCATCGGCAACACTGGGCACAAGAAGATACTGAAAATATAACTTCAGTACTGCAGGAAAGTAATTGTGAACATTGCATTCCCTAGCCAGCCAGGCTGGCATTCAACGGTAAGGAGAAAGTAAAGCATTTTCCTACTCCAGATGTTAAAGTTTACTTCCAACAAATCTTATCTAAAACACTTACTAAGGGACGTACTTGAGTGTAAAACAAAACAAATATAAATTTAAAAGGAAGCTGAGAAAGAGTGGCACCAGCAAGATGGTGAACAGGCAGTTCCAGGCCCTTGTTTCCCCCCAGACACATCAAATAAATAACACAGACTGAGCAAAATAGCTTTGTGGCAGCTCAGAAATCACTTAAGATCTGCAGCATCCAAGAGAAAATTCAGCCAAGAAAAAGCCACCCTCAAACCAGTAGGAAATTCCACGGTGTTTCTGCTTGCCCTTACACCACCCCTCCTCCACACAGCATGGTGCAGTTGGGGGAAAACACCCAATCCGAGAAAGAAAGAAGGAAAGAAAGGAATACAACCTGCTGGCTATCCTCTTGCCTGCCTAGGGGCTGCCCAAGAAATTGATTTCTGTCTCTCCCGAGAGAGCAAATGGAAATGGAGACACAGTTTGAACATTAGGATGGAGGCCACAGAAGCGCCTGAAGTGTTAGAGCTGTGGAGGAAATGTAGGTCCATGAGGGCCTGTGGGGCAAGGCATTACGGACAGAGAAACACAATAAAATGTCAAGGACCTGAGAAGAAGCAGAGCTGACACTCTGAGGGAAATTAAGACATTTAAAAGCAGCCATGTATATGGGGGAATTGGAGAGAAAAAGCACATTCACAGGCCCAGGAAGACGCATGCCAGAAAACCACTGAAAAGACCTTAAGCCTTCATGCCAAACTAATTAGTGAAGATTTTTCCCTGCACAGAGCCAGTCTGCAAAGATTGGGAGAGATGGCTGTTTTGCAAATACCTAATTTTTAATAAAAGATGAGAAAGGATACCAAAAAATAAGTTAAACACAGTCTATACATAGGAACAAAAAAATTGACAGACATTGACCCTAGAGAAACAAAGTCTTCACACTTGCCAAAGACTTTAAAACAACTGTCTTAAACATGTTCAGTGAGGTAAAGGACATATAACTTTAGGAAATTAAAAAAAAAAGATATGAACAGGATAAAAATATCAACAAAGAAACAGAAATCATAAAAAGAGAAGCAAACAGAAATACTGGAACTGAAAAACACAGTAATGGAATTGAAAAATTCTCTATAAAGGTTCAACAGCAAACTCTAATAGTCAGAAGAATAAGTAAATTTGAAAATAGGTCATTTAAAATGATCAAGTCAGAAGAACAAAAATAAAGAAGATTTATTAAAAGTGAATAAAACTTAAGGGAATTATAGAACACCATCAACTGGAATACATACAATTTGGAATTCCCGAAAGGAAAGAGAGAGATAAGGGGGCAGAGAGCTTATTTGAAGAAACAATGGCCAAAAACTACCCAAATTTGAAAAAAAAAAAAGCTATAGATATAGAAATGTAAGATGTATGAATTCCAAATAGGATAAACTCAAAAAGATCAATACTGAGACACATTATAAACAAACTATTTGAAAGTCAAAAACAAAAAGAGAATCTTCAAAGCCAAGAGAGAAAAGAGACTCATCACGTGCAGAAGATCCTCAATAAAATCATCAGTGGATTTTCTCAGCAGAAACTTGCAGTCCAGAGGTAATAATATTAATATATTTAAAGTGCTGGATAAAAACAGCTGTCAATTGAGAATTCTATGTCTGGCAAAACTATTTTACACAAATGAGGGAAAAATGAAGACATTCCTAAATAAAAGCTAAAGGAGTTCATTATTACTAGAGTTCATTATTACCATTTACAAGAAATGGTAAAGAGAGTCCTTCAAGTTGAAATAAAAGGATGCCAGATAGGAACTTGAAGCCAGATGAAAATATAATGTTCTCCAATAAAGGTAAATGCACAAGCAAATATAAAAAATTGCATTATTTTAAAATTGGTTTGTAAAAATTTTTATAAGCATTTAAAACACAAAAGCACAAAAATAAATATAAATCTATTTTAATAGGTATATAATATGAAAATATAATTTATGACATCAATAACAGAGTTCAGAGGCAGAACTGTAAACAGTAGAGTTTTATATGCAACTGAGTTAAGCTGCTATCAGTTTAAGGTAGATTGTAATCTATACTAATGGCTATACTAATATAAGACAAAATGGACTTTAAGTCAAAAATTGTTACAAGATACAAAGAAAGACATTACACAATGATACAAGGATGAAACCATCACAAAAACAGAACAATTACAAATAATGAAACACATTTTACCAAACATCAAAATTCCAAAAATACATGATGCAAATACTGACAAAATAGAAGGAAGAGAGAGGTGTTAAATAATAGTTGGAGACTTCAATACCACACCGTCAATGATAAATATAACAAGCAGACAGAAGATCAGTAAGGAAATAGACGATTTGAATAACATTAGAGACCAACTGGATCTAAAAGACATATACAGAACACTCCACCAAACAATGGAAGAATACACATTTTTCTCAATGAAATGTGAACATGTTAAAACATTCTCCAAGATAGACCATATGTTAGGCCACAAAACTAGTCTTAATATATTTAAGAAGCTTAAAATCATATAGAGCATATTTTCTAATCACCAGGGAGTAAAACTAGAAATCAATAGGAGAAGGACAACTTAAGAATCTCCAAAAATGTGGAAATCAAGCAACACACTTGAACAACCAGTAGGTCAAAAAAATAAATTCTAAAGTAAATTAGAAAATATCTCAAGACAAATGAAAATGAAAATATGACAAATCATAATTTATAGGATGCAGCAAAAGAGGTTTTAAAAGGAAATTTATAGCTGAAAACAATTTCATTTAAAAAAAATACTTCCAGTAAACCACCTAAACTTACACCTTCAGAAACTAAGAAAACAGCAAACTAAACCCAGAGCTCACAGAAAGAAGGAAACAATAAAGATTATAGCAGGGATAACTAGAGAATAGAAAAATTATAGAGAAAAATCAATGAAACTAAGAGTTGATTGGTTCCTCAAAAAAAATCAACAATTCATCATTAGAGTGAATCGGCAACCAACAGAATGAGAATAAATTTTTGCGGTCTACCCATCTGACAAAGGGCTGATATCCAGAATTTACAAAGAACTAAAGCAGATTTACAAGAAAAAAACAAACAAGCCCATTCAAAAGTGGGAGAAGGATATGAACAGACACTTTACAAAAGAAGACATACATGAGGCCAACAAACATATGAAAAAATGCTCATCATCACTGGTCATTAGAGAAATGCAAATCAAAACTACATTGAGATACCATCTCACGCCAGTTAGAACGGCAATCGTTAAAAAATCTGGAGACAACAGATGCTGGAGAGGATGTGGAGAAATAGGAACACTTTTACACTATTGGTGGGAGTGTAAATTAGTTCAATCATTGTGGAAGACAGTGTGGCGCTTCCTCAAGGACCTAGAAATAGAAATTTCATTTGACCCAGCAACCCCATTACTGGGTATATATCCAAAGGATTATAAATCGTTCTACTATGAGGACACATGCATACGAATGTTCACTGCAGCACAGTTTACAATAGCAAAGACCTGGAACCAACCCAAATGCCCATCGATGACAGAATGGACAGGGAAAATGTGGCACATATACACCATGGATTATTATACATCCATCAAAAATGATGAGTTCGTGTCCTTTGTAGGGACATGGATGAACCTGGAAACCATCATTCTCAGCAAACTGACACAAGAACAGAAAATCAAACGCTGCATGTTCTCACTCATAGGTGGGTGTTGAACAATGAGAACACATGGACACAGGGAGGGGAGCACTACACACTGGGATCTGTCGGGGGGAAATAGGGGAGGGACAGTGGTGTGGAGTTGGGGAGAGATAGCATGGGGAGAAATGCCAGATATAGGTGAAGGGGAGGAAGGCAGCAAATCACACTGCCATGTGTGTTCCTATGCAACAGTCTTGCATGTTCTTCACATGTAGCTCAAAACCTAAAATGCAACAAAAAATAAAATAAATAAAAATAAATCAACAATTCAAAAGCCTTCAGCTAAATTGACTAAGAAAAAAAAGAGAGAAGTCTCAAAAAACTATAATTAAAATTGAAAATGAGATATAACTATTAATTCCACAGAAATAAAAAAGAATATAAGAGAGGAAATTGTATCCAAACAAACTAGGCAACCTAATTAAAATGGATATATTCCTAGAAACACACAATTGACTGGGACTGAATCATGGGGAAATAGGAAATCTGAATATACTAAAACAGTAATTAAAACCTCCCAACAAAGAAAATCTAGGACCAGATGGCTTCACTAGTGAATTCTAACAAACATTTAAAGAAAAATGAACACGAATCATCCATAAACTGTCCCCAAAAACCTGAAGAGTAAGAAATACTTCCAAATTTATAAGACCAGTGCTACCCTAACACTAAAGCCAAAGATACTAACAGAAAATAAAACTACAGACCAATATCTGCTGAATATTGATGCAAAAACCTTTTAAAAATACTAATAAACTGAATACAAGAGTATATTAAAAGAATTATGCACCATGATTAAGTGGATTTATTCCTGGAATACAAATGACTATTTCCAGTGTGTACAGGAGTATAGAGACATATTTATGTATGTTAATATATGTATTTTATTTCACATAGATGTTTTGAAACTGGCCCACTTTACTGTTTTACAGTTTTTCTAAGTGATTTGCTTAGATTTTCCAAGAAGGCAAGCATATCACTAATAAAAAAAATAAGTTTTTCTCTTCCTTTCCAATATTTAAGACTCTTACTTTGTCTTCCTACTTTATTATACTAGCCAGAACACACAGAACAACATAAATAAAATATTCTTCTGTGTCAAGTTACACTAAGAGTATCTTTGTAAGTGACATATGGGAGTTGAAGGCAAAACTAATAGATGGAGATTGAAGGCAGATCAGAGGGGGGCGGTATGGAGTAGGTGAGTGGGCTGCAACAGCAACAAGAACTTTCCAGGGAGATGGAGATGTTCTGTCTCAACTAGAGTCATAGCTACACAGGTGTAGGTATTCGTCAGAAGTCATTGACCTGCACACTTAAATCCTGTTTTTCTTGTTATCAATTTATACCTTAAGACTGATTTAAAAAAAAAAAGTGGAACCTTTGAAGGTTCTGCTGTGATGATAATGTGTCTGTTCTCCTTTGAAAGACTGTTGTAATGAATTACATTAATAGTTATTTTTTCCTCTCATGTTTTACATTTTTTAAGAGAATTATAACACTAAGATATGATCATTGTAGAGAAGTGTTTAAAATGCAGTTAAGAGCTGGACGTGGTGGCTCATGCCTGTAATCCCAGCACTTTGGGAGGCTGAGGTAGGTAGATCACCTGAGGTCAGGAGTTCAAGACCAGCTTGGCCAACATGATGAAACCCCATCTCTACTAAAAATACAAAAATGATCCGGGTGTAGTGGCGCACACCTGTAATCTCAGTTACTCAGGAGGCTGAGGCATGAGAATCAATTGAGGCCAGGAGGTGGGGGCTGCACTAAGCAGAGATCACACCACTGCACTCCAGCCTGGATGGCACAGTGAAACTCTGTCTCAAAAAAATAAAAATAAAATAAAATGCAGTTAAGCACTATGAAACAAACATCTGAAATGCCTCCATGGCAGAGATTACTATCGACATTTTTTTCCCTCACAAAAATGGATCAAAACAATTGTGCACACCTGTATGCATGTGTATACATGAGTTGTGTGTGCATGCATGTGACTGCATCATGTTACCAGCTGTTCAAACATTTCCACATCCCACAAGGCTCCATGTGATCTGGCCCTCTGTGTTAGTTTCCTCTTGCTGCTGTAACAAACTTAGTGGCTTAAAACAAAAGAAATCTATCCTCTTATAGTTCTGGAGGACAGGAGTTTGAAATGAGTCTTATGGGGCCAAAATCAAAACCTGACTCCCCTGGAAGCTCTAGGGGAGAGTCTGTCTCCTCTCTCCCAGCACACAGAGCAGCATTTCTTGGCTCATGGCCCTCCACTGTCAAAGCTAGGAGCATAGCATCTTTCCTCTCTTACCCTGCTTCCACCACATGGCCTTTTTTTCCTGTCTGAAATGTCCCTCTGTCCCCCTCTATAAGGACCCCTGTGGTTACACTGGGTCTATCTGGATAATTCAGGATAATCTTGCATCCCAAGGGGCTGCTCTTAGTCACCTCCGCAAAGGCCTCTTCCCTAGAAGTTAACATCCACAGGTTCCAGGACCAGGACCTGGTTATCTTCAGGGCCACTGTTTGGCCACTCACACCTTGCCTATCTCTTCAGCCTCATGTTCAGCAGTCCCCTGCCTCCACCCCACCTGCCTTCTGCCCTCTAGCTATGTTGCTTTCCTCTCAGTTCCTTGAACACACCACGACCTCCTCTTGCCACAGTCTTTGTCACCTACAGGATATCACATGGGCATCAGAGAACAGAGAAACCATTCTGTGTAGTAGGAGGAAAAAAGCTTCAGTCTCCTGGGGTAGCTGGGAAGGTGTGAGAAGAGCTGGCAGAACTAGGAACTATGCTGGTTCAGGAGCCCAGAGAAGACACCTCCAGTGACCAAGGATTCAGGGAGCCATTCTGGGGAGTAGAAGCAGCCAAGAAAGGTTTCTCTGGGTGACAAACCCTTCCTGTCTCCTCCATGGAACCCTCCATCACATCTGCATTGCTTGTTGTGGCTTCTGCATGAATGTGTGAAGGGGCTCAGCTCAGGGTCCAGGTGGATGTGGGTGGGCAGGGCAGTGTGCGGACTTGAGGCACATGGCACCCACTGACATTTAGTTCAAGGGAGGAACAGGGACACACAGGGTTGTGCACGTCCCTCAGTCATCCAGTTTGGTAGTGGAAAGCCAGGGTGTTAGGCTGGGAGGGGGTCCAGGGACAGCATCTCCTTAGGTAACAAAACTCAGAAATATCCAACATCCATTGTTTTGGAGAATCCAACCCACCGCCTGCGCACCAGGGGAGACCTGGTGGTAGAGACGCCCCTGCCCCATGTTGTGGCCGCCTTGTATGTCCAGGTGTCCACTTACAGCTGTGGAGAGTCTGGATGCCAGTGTCATCTCCAGGTTCCCCTTCAGGCCCACCAAGGGTGGCACCAACGTCAAAAGGTCTTTCACCTCCACAAACACAGGCCAGTGCTGGTAGGGAAAGAGTGAGGAGATAAACCAAACACATATGTCAGTGAATCTCTGGAAATGTCTTGAGAGAACCTTCAGCAAGTCACTTTTCACTCCCCATAAAATGGACAAGACTAAGTAGTTTCTTAAATGACTTCAAACTAAACACAAAGAAATGGTAAAGCTGTGAAACTTTTTCAGTGCTGTTCACTGAATCAGCATCAGCAGCTGGAAGCACACTGGGGGCTGGGCCAGGCTGGAGGCCAGTGGGTGGCAGCTGTGCTGCCTGTGCTCTGCACCGTATGTTCTGTAAAGGCATGAATGGCTCCTGGATGAGAAAGTTGGGGGATTTCTCATGAATTGGGAGGCCTGGAAACACCTGAAAGATGGCTGGGCTGAGGTAAGGCCCTGTCTCTACCGGGCACCTAGGGTCTTCAGGCAGGCCAGGCAGGCCCTGCCTCCCTCTGCCACCAGGTCCAGGGGCTTCGTGCAGTCTGCCACTGAGCAGCCTGTGGGGCTTGGGGTGTTTAAAAACAGAGTATGTCTCTATCCCATTTAACACAGAAAAATCAATAAACTCAAAGACAGGTCAAAGGGATTCGTGCTTCAAGAAAAATGGAAGAGAAAACATTTATTGGTAGAGGCGAAAACAATTCTTAACTGTTAAATGTACAATTAGATGTTCCCCTAAATCAGTTTTAATGCCCTATCTGATCCTACTGATTTATTTTGCCTGTCTGGCCGCTGCAGAGATCTCTGATGCCTAACATGAGAAGCTTCTCCTGGGTTTGGAATTCTAGACCTGAAAACAAATCCCTGCTTTGTCATCAAGGAGACAGGAGGCCTGGGGTCTAGTCCCTGTCCATCCCCTACAAGGCAAGAGCTGTGTAAAGATGTGCAAATCGGCCCAGCCTCTAGGGACTCAGACAGTCATCCACAAGCTGCCCAGCAACAGGCCTGACCAGGCGTGAAGGTGAAGAGATCAGGCCAGAGGCCCTTTAAGATTCCTTTCTGCTCTCAGACCAAGGAAGATGAGCACTGTTTATGGCTCCCTTCCTGTTCACCTTATCTACTGGGCTGTGGAATTCAGATCCAGCTCTGATGGAGTTCTGAGTTTGCCCTCTCCTAAAACTTGAGAAGAAAACAACGTCACCAAGCAAGGTGTCCTCCTGCGCCTCCCAGCCTCCCAGTGGCATCTGGCCACGGCTCTGTGCAGCTGTCCTCTCAGCCTGCACACTCCTCCACAGAGAGTGGGTCTCCATCCTCAGCAGGGGAGCCAAGACCATCACACACTCCCCAGCTGGTCTTTGGGTGCTGCCACCCACACTCTCCCAACTTCCTGTGCAGCCCAGGGCGCTCATGGGCACTCTCTCTGCCTATACCGAAGACCCCCCCACCCAGCAACCCCAAAGTCACAAAAAAAACCCTCCTCTCAGCCTTCCTCCTGCCTTCCCAGCACCACTATCTTTAAACAAGTGCTGGTCCTCACTCATCGCTCTCAGTGCTGCGGTGCCTGGGTCCACCCTGCAGCCCTGCAGCTCTCACTCTCTCTTTAAAGGAAGTGGTGGCCCCTGATGGGTAAGCCCCAACCTGCTGCTCTAGCTGCAGGGTGGCACTGTCCCCCGCTGCACGGATAAAGCACCTGCTGACAGGCGCAGCTCTGTACCCTCTCCCCTGGCCTCTGGGCCTCCAGTCCTGTGCCCACCTCACTATCCACCCGTCTCGGTCCCTCTTCCTTCTCCTGACCTTGTAATACTGACCTTCCTTCCTGCTTTCTCTTCGGTTCTCCTTTCTCCCCACACTCTGTCCCTTCTGCAACTTAAGTCCCCTTCCACTGCACACCCGGCACTATCTCCCAGCAGCCACCCCACCTGCTCCATCTTCCCTGGGCTTTCTGCAGGAAGCCTAGGAAGGAGATGGAGTGGAAGCTGAATCCTAATGCATGGAGGTCCCATCCTTCTTGCCAGTGGTTGCTATGACTCAGGCCAGTGAAATCTGAGAATTCCCGTCTGATCACATTGGGTGTCACACAACCGTGATGGGACTGTTCTGGCACAAAGTCTCAGAGACTGGCTGAATTGTGTCCCCTAAAACTCATATGGTGAAGTCCTCATACCTAGTACCAAAATATGACTATATTTGGAGAGACAGTCTTTAAAGAGATAAAATTGAAATCTAGCCATGAGGGTGGGTCCTAGCCCAGTATGAGTGGCATTCTCATTAAAGGAAATTAGGACCTAGACATGTACAGAGGAGAGACCATGTGAAGACACATAGTGATCTGCAGAGCTCAAAAACCAACCCTGTCAACACTTGCATCTCAGACTTCTGGCCTCCGGAATTGTGGAAAAAATCAGTTTCTGTTGTTTAAGCTACCAGCTCTGTGGTATTTTGTTATGGCTGTTCTAGAAAACTAATACCAATGTAAAGTGAAAAAATGCTGGGTGACACTGTTAATCCAGTAATTAACCAATTCTGGCACTGTCCTATCTCTAGACTTCTGTACAGAGATAATCAGTATCCTTTTTTTTAAAGTCCCTTTGAGTTAGGTTTCCTGTTAGCTGTAGCCAATAGCAAATACACTGACACCCTGGGCTTGTGCGGGTGCCTCCCAATGTCTCTGGCTCAGAAGACTCTTGTGAGAATCAGATCTGCCCATCCCACTCTGGCTGAACCCTGGACACTCACAAGCACCTCAAACCCCAAATCTCCAAACTTCTCCTTACCACCCTTCCTGCTCTGCCAGCCAGGACTCAATGCCTTCTTTTCCCAATCTGACATTCATCACAGCTTTTAAGGTCTGCCACCGCCCTCTCCAGCAACACTTTAAAGATGCCTATATCGGTCATCAGGGAGGTTGAAATCATCAGAAATAATGATTCTTACACTTGAGGGGCTCTGAACTCTGCCCACAGCCCCCCACTCTCCCCTGCTCCTCCTTACCCTCAGGGTCATCCTTGACACCACTGCCTGGGGTGAGTGTTGTGGCATAAATATGACCCCATCACTGAGCTACCTGTAACCCTTCACTGCCAACTCCTCTTCTGGAGTGTACCTAACACATAAGTCCTATGAACCCCAAAGACACGCAAGCATACGTCAAGAACAGCCAACGCAAACTCACAGTGCTAGAGTCAGAGGTGGGGCTGAGATGGCTGAGCACAGAGGACTCTGCTGGGGCTCTGCTAAGGATGCCCCGGGTGGGGCTGCAAAGGTCCCTGTACCTTGAGGTGGCCCCTGGAACTGCACAAAAGGGTTGTGTGCTCTCCTACATGTCTATGCTACCCTCCAATAAAACCAGCAAGATACTCATTTTAACATAAAGCAGCCACCTGCTACAGTCAGTGCACAGCACACACTCTGAGCAGAGCAGACAGAGCCCCTCACTCCTGCCCAGCATCCCTGTCCCCGTGACAGCAGCCACCCCTGTCCCTCACGCTCCACAAATACACACTATCATTCACCCCTATCTTTACACACAGATCCCTCTGCCTGGAATGTTCAAGTCTTTTCAGGGCATCCTGGAAATTGCTACATTACCCTTTAAAGTCCAAATCAAATTGTCCTGCTCCTCTACAGATCTCCTGACCCCTAAGAAGAATGACTGCTCCCTCTTCCTTCACAGGCAAACATCTGCTTGTGGCTTCCACTCCCTGCCCAGCCCTCTGGACCTCAGCAGGGTGGTGCTCTCAGCACAGCTCGGGGTGAGGCTATTGGAGGAAGAAGTGGGTGTTCAGGTTGCAAGCCCACAGAAGCACAAGTTTTCTAACATGGGGCTGGCCAGGATGCAAAAGGCCACCCTAGCCCCAAAAGGGGATGAGTGTCCCATGAACTGAGATGAGCAAGCAGAAGCCACCTGGGAGCCATCGTGAGCTCAGTTGGAGGCTGGGTGGACTGGTGGGTACAGACCACCCCTCTCCGACTTGGAACCAGAGGCACAGACAGATGCTGAGTGGCCATTAGGAAGAAGATGCTGCGTACACTTGGGAACATTAAACGCTATCTGAGGTGTCCTTGTGGTTTGAAATTTTAAGTTTATATTTACAGATTAAAAAGCAATACTGCATAGTATAAACCATACATGTATATGTTGATATGTACATAGAAAATTATCTTGATAGGTGCACAGCAGTAGTGATAGAGGCGAGGAACACCCTTCCTCCATCACGGGTGTATTTTCTAATTTTTCTAAACTGACTCTATATGAAGTGTTTCAATAGGCAGACAGTACAAACCTCCCAGTGATTCCAATACACTACCCAAACCACACTAGGGGAGAAACAGATTGTAATGAGCGAATCTCCCTCAGCACAGACCACTAAAACAGGGACACCACCAGGGCCTGCCCACCTGCACCCTCAGGCTCCAAACCTTGTCCTTTCACCAGGGACCACACCAGGATGCTGGGGGCTGGGTACACTGAGCTCTACCCACAGTAGTCATGCTCTCACCCCACGGGGACCACAGCAAACAGACCCAGTCATCTGGTCCTCACAATTCTGTGAGGTGAGGGCTTTCATGATCCCCATTTTACAGATGGGGAAATGAAGGCAGAACAGTGTAACTAAGAATCCCCTCCACCGGCGAGTAGCAGACTCTGCCCCATGAGCCCACATGCACTGGGAGGAAGGCAGCTGAGCTCCCGGGCTGAGGAAGCACGTGCAGGCTACGGTTCTGACAAACCTCCATTGTTCTGCAAATCTCCAATGCTGAGGTCTGTGTTAGAGGTCCCTCCTGCCAGCCTCACTGACACCCAGGATGCCCAAGCAGCAAGGACAGGCTCAGGGCTGCTGTCCCATTCTGGAGGCCCCTCATGTCTCCAGCCTGCCCTGTCTGTGGGGCCAGGAGACCTGGTCTGTGTGTCTCCTGCCCCTGACCCCCCAAACATCCAGTACGCACTTGGATGGTGTTCATCACCAGGCCGGCCGTCATCATGCCCAAGCCGGACAGCAGAATGGGCACCACGACCTGGCCCATGATGGTGAAGAAAGACTCAGGCAAGACCCCATGTGAGGACCTGGTGAGCTCACAGCTGAAGCCTCGCAGCTTCTTGCCCTGAAAGCGAAACTTCAGATTCAGCTGAGTGACCACCATGGCCAGGCAATGCACCACAATCCCAGGAGCATGCAGTCGGAGCCTAGGGTACCTCCAGTCCTCTCCTCCTGGCCCACTCCAGGATATTCTTCCCAAGAAGTCCACACAAACAGAGGCTTCCCAGTCGCCAGGTGCCCTGCGCCTGCAGAGTTTCCTGATAGCCACTTGGCAGAGGGCCAGCAGAGATGAGTGAGGAACAAAGGTCAGTGTGATTCAGGGCCTCATTCCGGAGACTCCACCGGCCCCTCTTGTCCCTCCCTGAAGGTCAGGTTCTCCTCAGACAGTGGCTGTGTGTCTGCCAGGACCTCCCTCTGCTGGCCTGCCATGAAGGCTCATGGTCCCTCTGCACCGACCTTGACAGCATCCAGCAGCCCAGCAGGCTGGTCCATACTGGCTGGGCTGGACAGAGCTGGAGCCCACGTGGGGCCTGGCCTTGGTGAGTGCCCAGACAGAAGTCTGCTGCCACCTTGCACTGTACAAGTGCCCTGGGATGCTCCCCTCCTGGCAGAAGAGGGCCTGGGGAGATCTCAGCACGGAGGGACTACCTCCTCGGGCCAGTTCTACAGACCTCAAGTTTTATTCTTCAAGGTCAAGCAGTCTGTGGGTCCCCAGGCAGGAAGCCACACCCTAGGTCATCTCAACATGTGTCCAGTCAGGGGGTTCATGGCCACAGGAAGCTGTGTTCACAGAAAAAAACGCAGCCCTGTTCTCCCTCCACAGCCTGGAAGACTCATAAACATGCTTCCAAAGTGAGCTGGCTTTCTTCATGTACAAAGTTCAGACTGGCCCTGCTGACCCTCCTCACCCAGAGGAGGAGAAGGGTTTGGGAAGCCACCTCTGACTCCCAGGGTTCTGTTGTTGGGTGTGTCCTTTGCACATTCCACAGGCACCAGGAATAGAATGTTCATGCCTGAATAGGCTGGGGCAGGCAGAAGCCCGAAGCTGATGGTTAGACTCACACCTGCTGAACCCAGGGCCGCTGTCAGGTCTAGGCCTCACTTCCACTCCCATCCCTAAACTGTGACCCTACTTGGGCACCTTATCTGGTTCTCCCATTGGACAGCCTGTCCCAGGCTCAAGTGCAGACCCCAGCCCGGAGTCCACTGCCCTCCCCAGTGTGGGTCCCACCGGCCTCCCCAAGCCTGTCCCTGCAACCGAACTCCAGACGAATTTCTCCAGCACCTGCTCCCCTCGTGCTCCCAATATTCCTCACACTGCGTCTTTGCTCACATCCTTCATTTACTCATTTATTCAATTGATAATTTCAAGCCCCTCATAGGAGCAACGCATAACGGGTCCTAAACTCCCGCACAATTCCCACTGAGAGCTAGAGTTTCTGTCCCCCTCTTCCCACTGTCCCCACAACTTGTCCAAGAGAACACAGTGGAAGAGACGCTGTGGCAGTCAGTTTCTGGGTGTGGATATTAAGAAAGAGACAACTTTTATCTTTTAACTTTTTATCTTTTGGGCTGCTCATGCTCCTAGCTACTCTGCTGTGAGGAAGACCACACGGTCACACGTAGAGACCATATGCCAGGGTCCTGCCTATAGCCCAGCCTGGCACGTGAGTGTGATGTCTTGGGCTGGCGCAACAGCCACAACACAGAGCAGGTGGTTCTTCTCACTGGGCCCTGCCCAACCTGCAGATTCAGCATCAAACAATGATTGGCTTTAAACAAGCTGCCAAGCTTTGGTGTCCTTTCTTATATGGCTGTAGTTAACTCCATTTGGGAAATCTCTTCCTCACCCATGATCTTGCTATTTCAGATGGAGCAACTTCCAAATCTCTCAGCCCAGACCTCTCCTCCAAGCTTTCAGACCATATACCCAGGCCCTGGTAGGGATGAGCATGTGTCTCACTCCGCCAGTCTCTCAGGACCACCGCTTCCAAGCCTGCCTCTCCCAAGTGCCCGCCTCAAGGAAAGGTTCGTTCTGCCAGAAATGCAAGCCTTACTCTGAACCCCCACCACCTCAATCCCACATCCACTCTGCCTGTCCCTACACCTCTCCCACAGCTGTCCCCAACACCCACCCACAGATGCTGCCTTTGCCACGGACCTTTATCCCTCTAACCTGTCTCCCTGCAAAAACAGCGTGTGCTCTTCACAGGCACAACCCACAGGTGCACTGTAAGGATGGCACTTGCTCACACATCCTCTATGGCGGTCAACGCACTGCCTGAGAAAGGGGTGCCTGGACCCCTTGCAATCTGGAAAGACACATCCACGTGAGTCTCCTTTTTTCTAGTCCACGGTCCTATGCTGTAGCTGCAGAGGGAATTTCTCACGACCCTCACGGGGGCCATGCTCCTCCCCTCTGCTGCAGGCCAACACATCACTGAGGTCAAACATCTGCCAGGCCTCTTGGCCAGCTGAGGCATCTCCTCTCAGCCAGAGCCTAACAGCTCTTTCTCAGAATTCTCAACATACTCTCTGAACCTCTCTGAAGACAGGTTCCACTTTTGCATAACAGAAGCGTGAACTGCAGGTGTATCTGCCCTTCCTCCCTGGCATGAGGCCCCTCCTGAGAACAGAGCCCTTCTCACTGCTGCAATCTTGGGGATTCTCCATGGCTCCACTCCACAGATCAGTACTTAGGGCCTAGTATTTGCCAGCCTCCACCCTGAACTCCAGGGTACACTGTGAGCGGAATGGACACAGCTTATCAGATAATCAAAAAAAAAAAAATGAAATGATGATCTGTGACAAGTGCTCTGAAGGAAACCCAGGGCGTAATGAGGGCACAGAGCAGACCTGGCCACACGCAAGCACTTGGTCATTGCAGATAACTGAAGGAATGCTCGGTTGCTCTCTTGTGCAGCAGTCTGTATTTCTCAGAACTCTCTTGCATTCTATCAATTTCACAACGGCCCTGGGATGGATGTTCACAGGAGCTACAGCATTATGTTTTGCAAATGAAAAAAATGAACGGTTTTCTCAAGACCACACAGCAAGTTAGTGTCAAAGGCAAGCCGAGATCTCAGCTTCTGGGCTGTGATTTTTGCCTACCAACCCCATCACTGTCTGTCATCCACGGTTAGGATCGGTTTGTTCAAACAGGAGATTGAACCAGCAGGAGGGAGAGAGAAATAGCCTGATTCTGAGAAAAGCATTGCAGAAGGTTACTGGTTTAAAGGCATGACCTGGTTAAAGACAGAGTCCTCTGTCTAGACTGGCCTAGTTTCTCTGGCTGCTCAAGGTCTGTTGTGGGATACACATTCCCAAGGCACATAGCTGAGCAGCCCCCTAACAGGTGATCACTTCCTTCAGGTGTCAGCACCTCTCACAGTGTCATCATAGTTTTGGATGTGGTCAGACACCATCACACAATGTATAATCATACACAGCAAATCTGGAAACATCCTCTTCAGTGCAGGAGATGCAGAAATTAACAATCATTTGCATACTCTCATATAGAAAGAGGTGTCTGATCAAGTAAGTTACAAATTATTACAAAAATGTTTCTCAAATCTGTTTAAAAATTGAGTGATAAATAGATACACACACATGCATGTGCAGTAAAATGTTATCTTTATTTTATAATTTTCTATTCTGACAAGTGTGATTACTTGCTTTTATAAATCACAAAATAAATTGTCATCAAAAGCAAATAACATAATTATATCAGAAAAATGACTCTCCTGTGAAAACTTGAGAACAAAACATGTCAACACAGCTCACTGAGTTATTACCCAGAAAATCAAGAGTGTGGTTTTAAAAATAGCTCAGTAGCACAGCAGAAAAATCTCAAGGAGCTTGAACTAGATTCCAGCTGCACAGAGCAGCAGGTGGAATCTAGGTCTGGTGTCTGGTGGTTTCTGTGTGACCTTCTCTGGGCCTCCGGCCCACCCCACAGCCTATAGCATGAGAAAGTGGCACAAGATCAGTGGTACTCACCCATCAAGTGCATCAGGACCACCTGGGGGGCTTCCAAAACAGGCAACCCAGGCCCCATAGAGACCACAGGATCAGAACACTGAGGACCACTGACCTCTGCCCACCGCCTCATTCTTACTGGGATGTGTTTTTAGGGGAGGGTCTGCAGAGAGTAGGCAGGGGACTCTGGAGTACATTTCTGATGCTGAAATGGGAACTGCTCATGTTCCCAGGAGCGGTTCCAACACAGCATCCAATTCATTTCTGAGGTTCACCTTGACCCTAGGCAGGTTCTGAGCCAGATGGTCATTCTTGTAGTTCTGAATTCTTCCCCCAACTTGTTCAGGTCTCACAGATCAGGCCAATTAAATTTTAAATAACTGTTAAGTTTCAGCCAGGCGAGGTGGCTCATGCCTGTAATCCCAGCACTTTGGGAGGCTGAGGCAGGCAGATCACCTGGGGTCAGAAGCTCAAGAACAGCCTGACCAACATGGAGAAACCCTGTCTCTACTAAAAATACAAAATTAACCGGGTGTGGTGGCACACGCCTGTAACCCCAGCTACTTGGGAGGCTGAGGCAGGGGAATTGCTTGAACCTGGATGGTGGAGGTTGTGCTGAGCTGAGGTTGTGCCATTGCACTCCAGCCTAGGCAACAAGAGTGAAACTCCATCTTAAAAAAAAAATGTTGGCCGGGCACGGTGGCTCATGCCTGTAATCCAAGCACTTTGGAGGCCAAGGCGGGTGGATCACCTGAGGTTGGGAGTTCAAGACCAGCCTTATCAACATGGTGAAACCCTGTCTTTAAAAAAAAAAAAATGTTAAGGTTCTTCTTTATTTTCTGCTTCTGATCTCAACTGGCAGAACCCACTCACAGGTGAAGATGAAAGACTTGTCCGCCCCCTGCCAGGCTGGCCTGCTCCTGCAGTGTCTCCAAGCAGCCTCTCTAGCCTCCCCTGCAACACCTCCTCCTGGGGAAGGGGGATCTTTTTGGCCTCCCTCAGCAGGGCTGCTCCCACCACTTGCTGGGGCACACAGCCCTCACTGTTATCAACACTGACCCCCTCACCTGCTGTGTGAGCGGTATGAGGGCAGGGCCGTCTGCCTGGCATAGGCACACAGTATATGCTGCCTGAGTGAGTGAGTGAGTGAGCGAGCGAGCCAGTAAGTGAATGAACGAACAAACTGCTGTGGCCCTCACCTATCCAGGGCTGGGTGTCAAGGGTCCACCATATCCATAACCCAAGGGTGAGACCCCCCTCCCTCACTGACCCAGTGAAGAGAAGGTGACTATAACAACTTCCTCATGTACAGATGGGCCCACCGTGACTGAGGACACCTGGCCAGCTCTCCCTACCTGCTCTTTGCTTGCGAATAAGCACAGCTGGGATGCAACTGCCAACTGCTGGCTTGAACCTCAACATAGAGGGTGTTGCCGTGCAATAAGGGAGGATCTGTCATCTCCTCCCACCCTAAAGGGTTGTTTTCACCCCCATGACAAGAACTACCATTAACTGACTTCAGATTGGTGTGAGTTTGGTGGTTGCTCTCTGGCACTCCTGCCACCTGGTCTAACTTATCAATTGGCTTGACAAGATAAGATCCCCGAAACCCTCCCCCACTCCCCACTAAAACAGTTACTACCACCCAACGCAAATTACAACAGGACCTTCAAGGAGGGAAACTTATGCAAGACTTAAACAGGGTGTGCCAATCCCCCTGCTTCTCCTTTTTACAGGCCAATTTGGCTCTTTCCTAAACCTGGAGAGAATGAAAGGGTGCCTCATGGTAGATTACCACCACCTTAATGCCGTGACCCTGTCCATTCAGACCCCACATCCAATACCGAATATTACTGAAATCACTGGCTGCATACAAATCAACTGGTACTTTGCTGCTATAGACTTGGCTAATACATTCTGTTCAGTGCCTATTTTACCAGCCTCTCAGGCATAGTTGGCCTTTGCCTCTAAAGGGACACTACAGATACCTTTTCCAAGTTCCCCATAGGGACCTCCACCAGTTTGCCATCACACACAGTCATGCAGCCAAGGTCTCCCCTGCATCCGTCTTTCTCAGGAGCACAGTTACATTATAATGACGATGGCCTCCTTCACAGAGGCTCCTCTGATACGCTCATTAAGGGCATATAAGTAACCCACAAAGGCACTCACAACGAGAGAGGGGGCCATCACCCTACATGTGATGTGAGGCCTGGCACCTTAGTTAAACTCCTGAAAATTATTTGGTAAACTGAGAGCCATTCCATCTCCAACTCTGCAACAAGGCTATTAACCCTCTCAACACCCACAACATTAATACAAGTCTCCAACATCTTTTAGTTCTTTTGGGGTTCTGGAAGCAACATATTTTTCATCTACAAAATTTACCTGTGCCCATTTATGCTGTCATCTGCAAAGCAACCCAACTCAAATGGGCTTCTCCAATAAAAGGTTCTAGAATTTGTCCAAGTTAAAATCAGCAGTCACTCTTATTGGTGCCGCCAGAAACACCTTCATGGAAGAGGGGGGCGTTAGCAACCTTCCCTCAAGCCCTGGAATCTAGAGGCTGATGGCCATAAGTTGTCTAGGGGCTGAGGATCCAGGGAAATGCTCTCCTCCACCCTGCATTGTGCACTATCAGAGGAGCAGCTGCTGGCCACATGCTGGACTCTCCTGGAAGCACAGGCTCTCAAAGATGCTGTGCCTGTGACCCTCCACACCCGCTGCCCATTATGCCTTCAGAAGCGGCACTCCCAGCCTCAATACAGCTACTGAGGTCTCCTTAAAAATAGAACAGAGCCAAACCTGGGCCCTCTGGCATATCCCACCTGCAGGAGGGGTGGCCTCCCTTGTCCTCAGTCCTTTGCCAGATGCCATGGTGCCAGAAAAGTCACCCCTCCCTGGGTCCCTTGGCTACCGAAGGCCCCTTGAGATGGGCTGGCTGTTCACGGGGGGTGGGGGGAGGGGGCTGTAGGCTTTATGGAGGGTGCTGCCATGTAATATGCAAGGGAGCTCAGGGGAAGGGTGCTGCTTCCCATCTTAACCAGAAAGTCCCTGATAAGGAGCAAACCTCCAAGGGTCAGTACAGTGGCCAAGCATCAGGCAACCAACAGTATTGGCACCCTGGCCTGCCGGCGGCTCCCTCTGCACCTGTGCACAGGCTTTTGACCCAGGGCCTCCAAGCTGCCCCACTTGGGTACAAAGAGCTCTGGGAATTTCCTGCTTCACTAACACACAAAACATAAAATAGGGTTACAAATACCTACACATATACTACAGCCACAACGCAAGGCCTCAGCCAATTGCTCCTGATCCTCTAAGGTTCAGGCACTGCTGACGGTGGCCAAGGCCCTGACTTCCTTCTTGAAATACAGAGCACAGCTCTGCAGGAAGCACCCAGCAGCACCCCCACTTCCCAGGTGGGCCACAGGCAGCCAGGGTCAGCAGAAGGCACACGGGCCCCTCAAAGAACTCTGATGAAGTGACAGGTGGCAAAGGGAACTTCACTGGGTGTCACCACTGTCACAGGCACTGATTAAGCCAGATCCAATCCCCCCCCAGGGACAGGCACTCTCTGTACACAGGCCACCAAATCCCTCTGTTGCCCTTCCTAGCCACAAAGCAGATACTTTTCAAGGGCATTACGTGGCCTTCTCCCTCTTGGCCAAGGGCCTACCCTGCTTCCTGGAGAGGCTGTTCTATTCCCTGAAAGTCTCAGTCACCACCAAGGCTTAAGCTGGCATCGAGGCATCAAGGGGTCAAAGGTAGGGAAAGGCCTAAAACTACAAAGTGCTGCCTCAACAGCTGGAGAAAGTAAGATGCTGTGAGCAGTACATTCCCCTTCTGACTGCTCCTGTGGATGAGGTTCCCAGCCCAACAGTGTCCTTATCTCAGGGCAGGCACTGTCCCTCCACATCCCCAAGAAGCAGACTTCAGTTTCCGCCACCCTGTGGAATTACGTAAATAGTCAGGAATGGGGGCGGGGTGAGTTCCCCACTATCTTGTTAGGACAAATCTTGCCCCTCACATCCCCTGCTGGCTCACTCTGCTCTCCAGAGGCCCTGCAAGGTGTGTGGCGTCCTCCTGCCTGGGTGGCAGGTATGAGGACTGAAAAATTGCCGCGGTCCCCACCTGTCCAGGGCCAGGTGCTGAGTGTCCACCATCCCCATAACCCTAGGGCATGAGGGAAGAGGAGGCAGCAGAGTGAAGAGGAGGCAGTCAAAATAGGCTGCCCTCACCTTCTCCTAAATCCCCAGTCTTCTGTCTCTGCCCACACGAACATCTCTCCAGCCAGCCCTCTTGTCCTCCTGGCCTTTCTAGGCTGCTCTGTGTCCTTGTAAGGCCACAACCTGCCTGGAGACCCCCGTTCTTCCTGGCACATGCACACAACACTCATCCCAGCCCACTGCATGGAGCCCAGAACCAGATTAGTTTCTGGAGACTGCTGGCATTCCTGCCTGCTCCATACATTCCGGTGAGGAGTCCTGGTGGAATTTCAGAAAGATTCACTTGGGATGAGTTTGGCTTCATCAGATAAACCCTTTAAAGGGAGTAGGCACTTCCTGAAGTCAGAAAGAGATTTCACTCAAGGGAGGTTTCTCCACTGCTCCCTTTGAAGATGGAAAGGCCACATGGCAGGACACAGGAGTGGCCTTGAGAAGTAAAGTGCAGCCCCTGGCTGACAGCCAGCAAAGAAATGGAACCACAGTCCTTCAGCCTCAAAGAGGAACACAAGGAGGTGAGTTCTGAAGACAGAAATGTACTTGGAAGTAGATGTTTCTCCAGAGCCTCAAGAGAACACATCCTGGCCAGCACATGGATTTGAGCCATTGAGACCCTTAGCACAGACCCCAGCCATATCATGCCTGTACTCTGCCTTACAGAACTATGAGCTATTCAGTGTGTGCTGTTTTAAGCCGCTAAATTTGTGGTAATTTGAGCACAGCAACAGAAAAATGACACATGAACCACATGTTGCCAAATCTTCTGAGTTTTAAAGAGGAGGTGAATATAAGCACTGTAATGAAAAGCTTCCAGTTTTGAAATGTTTGCAGTGAACAATAACCAGTCAACAAACCAGTGCAGACTAGCACAATAGCCGTGTACACCCACTTTGAACCTCTCACATAGGCAATGCAAAGAAAGCAGACTTGTAGTAGAGGGGAGTTTTTCTTCTTCATAGGAACACATCCCTATCCCCTAATATATGCTGCTCTGTGCACGCACACGGGCAGATAGGGACCTATATAAAAAGCAGCTTCTGTTTCTAAGGAGGGCAAAGGCTCAGAGCCTTGGAAGAAAGATGAATGAGACTAAAAGAAAGATGACTGAGACTGCATTTGAAAAAAAAATGAATGCACAGCAAAAAGCCAACAAAAGCAAAGTCAAAAGACAAATGGAAAAAAAAAATAGGAAACACTTGTAATCCACATTACAATTAAACAATCAATTTCCTTAATATATACAAAGCCCCTAGGTATCAAGAAGAAAACAGACAACCACTCTATAGAAATATGAGCAAAGAATATAAATAGAGATGTCAAGATCCTCAACCTCTCTCACTCATAATAAGAAGCACAGACTACACTATCACGACCACGGCAGGCAGCAGCCCTCGAGGACGGCCCCTGACTCTGCCTCCTGGTACTGATGCTCTTAGGCAATCGTTTCCCCTGGAATGTGGCTGAACCTGGTGGCCTGATTCATACCAACAGAAGCAAGGTCATGCTGCTTCTGTCTCTAGGTTACAGAAGAGAGTGATGGTCTGTCTCACCAGCAGACTCTATTTCCATCTTTGACTGCACCCTGATGAAGCGGGCACCATGCTGGAGGCATCCACATGGAGAGGACCTGAGGGGTCCTCTGGGCAACAGCAGTAAGAAGCTGAGGCTGGCAGGCCAGTACCCATCAGGAACATCACTCTGTGAGTGAGCTGGACTGGAGCCACAGCCTCAGGAGAGACCATGAAACAGAAAAGCCAGCTGAACTTCACCTGGATTTTTTACCCACAGTAACCATGAGATAATACATGCTATCATATTAAGCATGTGTGTATAATTGGGATACACACATGCTTAATATAATGTGTGAGTTTTGGGATAACTTGTTAGGCATCAAGAGAAATTAAATTAATACAATGAAATGCAATTTCCAGCCAGCAGATTACTAAAGATCAAAAAGGTTGAAAAGACTTGTGTTGGTTGAGTGCTGGGAACATGCATTTCCCTGGGGTGCCGGAGGAAGTATGACGTCCTACCATTAGGCGGATGATTTGGTGATCTCCATCAAAGCCACAAAGACACGTGCTCTTTACCTAGTAATTCTACTTGCAACAAGTTATCCTACTGATTTACTCCAAAATGTAGAAAATGATTTATGTCAAGATTATTCATTATAGCATTTGTTAGTAATATTTTTAAGTGGTTATGGGCTAAAGTATGTCCCTGCAAAAATTCATATGTTGAAGTCCTAATACCCAGTACCTCAGAATGAGACTATAATTGGAGACAGGGCCTTTAAGAGGTAACTAAATTAGGCTGGGTGTGGTGGCTCATGCCTGTAATCCCAGCACTTTGGGAGGCTCATGCAGGTGGATCACGAGGTCAGGAGATGGAGACCATCCTGGCTAACATGGTGAAACCCCATCTCCACTAAAAATACAAAAATTAGCCAGGCGTGGTAGCACATGCCTATAATCCCAGCTACTTGGGAGGCTGAGGCAAGAGAATCGCTTGAACCTGGGAGGCAGAGGTTGCAGTGAGCCAATATCACGCCATTGCACTCTAGCCTGGGTGACAGAGCAAGACTCCATCTCAACAACAACAACAACAAAAAAGAGGTAATTAAATTGAAATGAAGTCATTAGGGTGGGCCCTAATCCAATCTGACAGGTCTTAGGAAGAGGGATTAGGACAGAGAGATGCACAAAGAGAAGATTATGTGAAGACACAGGGAGAAGGCAGTCATCTGTAAGCCAAGGAGAGAGGCCGCAGGAGAAACCAATACTGCAGGCGCCTTGATCTTGGACTTCCAGCCTCTAGAACTATGAGAAAATAAAGGTCTGTTGTTGAAGCCCCCCCACTGTGTGGGACTTTGTTATGGCAGTGCTAGTTGACTGACACAGTTGTTAAACTTCAAAGTACATCAGAAGAGAAATGATTAAGTAAGTTTTGGTCTACATCAATCATATGGGCTAATAAATTGTCTACTGAAAATTAACTTGAGTTAAATTTAGTCTCTATAACCAGAGACTAAAAGAATCTTGCCCAATATACAGGAAAAAAAAAGGCTTTTTGAGAGGCCTGTCCAACATCCCTTAAGCTGGACCTGATGTGAAGCTGCCTACTCTATAGGTGACATTTGACAGTGCCCTCCTCCCCATTCTCATTTAGTTCCCTCTTACCTGGAAATAGTCCAGAAGCATGCCGGCCCAGGACAGCCCCAGGCCTGCAAACATGAAGGGCATGGTCACCTGAAGGCCAATGGACCAGGCGGTCTCCTTCCTAGGCTCAGTCTCCAGTGGCTTGGGGGCCACGCTTTGGCTCTCAGGGGCCCTGAGAGCTCCATCTTCTGAGGCTGCAGGGAGTCCTCCTGTGCTGAGGAGGTGAGGAAGCCCCAGCTCCCCTGGCTTGCCACTGCTGTCCAGCCTCCGCTGCCGGGTCTCTGTCCCATCCATCTGGGCACAGCTGAGTGCCTGGCAGCCCTACAGTGGGAGACACAAAGCAACAGGGTGTTGTAGGGACAAGTTCCTGAATTCCACGGCGCTAACACCCAAGGCGCCTCTGGCACTGTCCAGCCCCAGGCCGGCATCGTCCCATCCAAACTGTAGCCCTTACTCAGCGCCTGCTCCACCAGCCTCACGCACCCCAATTTACAATAGTTTGTTGTTTAATATGCATATGTGTGAGCACAAAACATACAGAATAGCACAAACATATATAAGCTGAAATCAGCAAAAAAGAGCCTCTGAAAATTCTCTCTTCCATAAAATCAATTTAAAAAAACAGCAGAAACTGTCAAAATCAACTTTTTCAGAACTGTTATTGGTATCAAAGGCTTGAGGCATCCAGGAGTACCTATTCAAGAAAAACTGCTGACTCTCAGCAAGAAAGATCACTTTGTAACATTCAAGATGCTGGTGATGTTCTAACTTGCCTGTTCCCACTACCCTCTCCAGCTCTCAACAGCCCACAATTGCAGTGAGAGCCAGCAGCCTGGAGGGTGTGACAAGGCTACAGCTCTTTCAAATCCCCATGCCCAAAGAATTATTTTTCAACCCACATGGGGATCCCTAAAACCCCACTTAGAGGGCTGTCTGTATTTAACCCCACTTGGAGTTCACCTGGTGCAAAAACCTTTTGCTCTGGGAAAAGTTAGTAGAAAACAATTATAGGCACAGTGGCTACCCACTGGGGTGGACAATAGACTAATGAAAACGCTTCAAAGGAAAAGCTGAGGAAGGGGATGTCAATGGGGGTTTTGAAAAGTTCCCACACACTCTGGGAATCTATTAGTTTGGTGCAAAAGTAACTGCAGTTTTTGCTATTACTTTTAATGGCAAAAACCGCAACTACTTTTGCCTGAATCTAATAGCAGGCCACCAATGGATAGTGCCACACCCGTAGCCAAGAAGACACTCAGGAAATTCCTAGGAAGACCCCAAGTTTGCACCTCCTGGAGGCTTTGTACAAGCAGCAGGTAAAGGCTGGGGAGGCTCTGGCGAGCACTGGACTGGATGTGCCCAGTATGCACACAGAGCCCCTGGGTAAAGACCAGGAGGCACATTCGTTCCAGGCATGGAGTTCCAGGCACAGAGTTCAAGGAAATCTATAACTGGTCATCAGTTGACACTACATACAACATCAGTGGCCACATACGACAGAGAATGAAGGATGTTTACAGGATTGGTTCAGAAAAATCACTGAACAAACAACAAGCAGCAACAGCAAATCCTGGGGAGGGGGAATCTCATTTCCACACCTGTTGTGTTATATACTGTTAAAGGTCCACTTTCAACAACAAAAATGAGATATGCCAAAAAATAAGAAAGGATGCCCCATTAAAAAAAAAATTAATAGAGACTGTCCCTGAAGGAGGCCAAATCTTTGAACTGGCTGTTTTAAATATGTTCCAAGAACTTAATAAACCATACTGAAAGAACCAAAGGAAAGCTTCAAAATGATGTCTACTCAAATACAGAATATCAATATAGAAATAGAAATTATTTTTTAAAATAACCTAATAGAAATTGAGGAGTTTTAAAGTACAACAGCTGGAATGTAAAATTCCCTATAAGAGCTAACGGCCGATCAAAGCAGGGAGAATATAAAGAATCACTGAACTGAAAGATAAATCAAGAGAGATTATTCAGTAAGAAGAACAGAAATGAAAAAGAACAAAGAAAAAGAAACAGGCCCCCAAGAACTATGGAATAATATAAAGCATAACAATATAAATGTTGAAAAGGGGGAAGGTAGAAAGAATATTTGAAAAGTAATGGGCAAAACCTTTCCTGATTGCATAAAACATTGATTTCCACATCCATGGAGCTCCACAAATTCCAAGTAGAATAAATTCCAAGAGAGCACAAGACCTGCCAAAGATCTTAGAAGCAGGAAGAGAGCAGCAACTCATCACGTAAAAGGGATCCTTTAGAGCAGGCGTCCCCAACCCCTGTTGGGAACTGGGCCACACAGTAGAAGGTAAGCAACTCCTGGGGAGAATCACTGCCTGAGTTCCCCTCCAGTCAGATCAGCCACAGCCTTAGATCCTCACATGAGCTCAAACCGTATTGTGAACTGCGCATGCGGGGGATCTAGGTTGTGCACTCCTCATGAGAATCCAATGCCGGATGATCTGAGGTGGAACAGTTTCATCCCCAAACCAGCACCTCCCCTCCGCCCCAGTCTGCTGAAAAATTGTCTTCCATAAAATCAGTCACTGGTGGCAAAAAGGTTGGGGATCACTGTTCTATAAGATTAGCAGCTCATTTCTCAGCAGAAATAGAAGCCAAAAGGCAATAGAATGGCATCAAATTGCTCAAAGAACAAAAGCTGTCACCTAAGAACTATTTTTTTTTTTTTTTGAGACGGAGTCTCGCTCTGTCGCCAGGCTGGAGTGTAGTGGCGCGATCTCGGCTCACTGCAACCTCCGCCTCCCGGGTTCAAGCAATTCTCCTGCCTAAGCCTCCCAAGTAGCTGGGACTACAGGCATGTGCCACCACGCTCAGCTAATTTTTGTATTTTTTAGTATTTAGACAGGGCTTCACCTGGCCAGGATGGTCTCGATCTCTTGTCCTCGTGATCCACCCACCTCGGCCTCCCAAAGTGCTGGGATTACAGGCGTGAGCCACCACGCTGGGCCACCTAAGAACTCTTAACTGGCAAAATTATCTTTTCAAAGTAAAGGAGAAATTAAGAGATTTTCAGATAAACAGACACAGAACATTTGTCCCCAGCACACCTGCCCTAAAGGAAGCACTAAAGGGAGTCTTTCAGACGGAATTAGGACCCTAGACACTAGCCTGAATCCACACAGAGAAAGAAAGAGCATTGGTGAAGGTAACCACCTAGACGGATTTTTTTTTAAGTATAAGCACATTTTTTGTTAGTAACTCTTTTTTCTCTTATCCAATTTAAAGACAACTACGTAAATCACGCTGGAATTAAGTTACTATTGATCCAAAGTAGATTATTATAAACCAAAGTGCTGATTGTAATCCTCAGGGCAAACTCTAAGAAAAAAAATGTAAAAGAAATAACAAGCAAATAAAAGTAATAGACTAGGAAAGATCTGCTTATTAAGCAATGCAGTAATGGGGAAATGGGGGAAAAAAGACATAAGACATATAGAAAACAAACAGCAAAATGGCAGACATAAATCCCATCTTATCAATTATTACATTAAATATAAATGGATATGTTGGAAGTAAAAGTATTTAAATAAATATAATATGCAAACAGTAACCCAAGATAACTGGAGTGGTTTTACTACTTTAATAGTATCAGGCAAAACATATAAAGACAAGAATTCTCGCTACAGAAAAAGAACGATATTTGATAATGATAAAAGGGTCAATCCATCAAAAAGCTGTTAACAATTACAAACATACATATGCCTAACAACAGAGCCCCAAAATATATAAAGTAACAGTGGCAGAATCAAAGGAAGAAAAAGACAATAATTGATAGAACAATTAACAGAATACCAACAAAAGAAAGAGAACTTCAACAACATTATAAACCAATTAGATCAAACACATCTATACAGAACACTCTGTGCAACAATAGCAGAATCCTCAATCTTAAGTACACATGGAACATTTTGCAGGCTCGATCTATCTTAGGAAAAGTGAATTCAATAATTTAAGACTTAAATCACACAAAAATCCAACCACAATAAAATAAAATTAGATGTCAATAACAGAAGGAAATTTGGGAAATTCATAAATATGTGGCAATTAAACAACATACTCTTTTTTTTTTTTTAGATAGGGTCTCAGTCCGGCACCCAGGCTGGCTGGAGTGCAGTGGCATGAGCATGGTTCACTGCAGCCTAGACCTCCAGGGTTCATGCTATCCTCCCATCTCAGCCCCCCAAGTAGCTAGGACTATAGGTGTGCGCCACCACAATCAACTAATTTTTAAAATTTTTGTAGAGATGAGCTATCACTGCATTGCCCAGGCTGATCTCAAACTTCTGAGCTCAAGTGATCTGCTCACCTCAGGCTCCCAATGTGCTAGGATTACAGGCATGAGCCACCATGTCCAGCCCATACTCTTAAATAACTAACAGGTAAAAGATAAAAATCACAAGAGAAATTAGAAATTTCTTTGAGATGAATGAAAATGAAAACACAACATACTAAAAAATTATGGCATGTGTTATTGCATTGCTTAGAGGGAAATTTATAGCTATAAATGTCACTTTCTTTAAAAAGAAATGAACAAATTAATAAATTAATCTTCCACCTTAAGATGAAAAAGAAGAGCAAACTAAATCCCCAAAAAATAGAAGGCAGGAAAGAATATAGATTAGAGCAGTAATAAATGAAATAGAGAATTGAGAAACAAACAAACAAAAAAGGCCAGCAAAATCAAAAGTTGGGTTCTTGAAGATATTGACAAAATCGACAATCCTTTAGATAAACTGATCAAGAAAAAAAGAGAGAAGACTCAAATAGTTAAATTAGGAATGAAAGAGGAAACATTATGACCAAAAGTAAACATAATTATAAGAGAATATATGAGTAATTATAAGCTAACAAATTGGAAAACCCACCAGTCAGAATGGCTATTATTAAAAAGTGAAGAAATAACAGATGCTGGTGAGATTGTGGACAAAAGGGAATACTTACACACTGCTTGTGGGAATGTAAATTAGTTCAGCTGTTGTGGAAAGCAGTGGGGTGATTTCTCAAATAACTTAAAACAGAAGTACCACTCAACCCAGCAATCCTGTTATTGGGTTTTTCCCCAAGTAATATAAATCATTCTACCCTAAAGACACGTGTATAGGTACGTTCATCGCAGCACCATTCACAATAGCAGAGACATAAAATCAACCTAAGTGCCCATCAACAGAAGAATGAATAAAGAATATGTACTACATATGCACCATAGAATACTATGCAGCCATGAAAAAATGAGATTATGTCCTCTGCAGCAACATAAATGGAAATGGAGGCCATAATCCTAAGCAATGTAATGCAGAAACAAAAACCAAATACTTATAAGTGAGAGCTGAACACTGAGTACACATGCACATAAAGAAGGGAACAAAAGACTCTAGGGCCTACTTGAGAACGGAGGGTGAGAGGAGAAAGAGGATCAAAAAACTACCTATCTGGCCAGGTGCGGTGGCTCATGCCTGTAATCCCAGCACTTTAGGAGGCCAAAGTAAGCAGGTTGCTTGAGCTCAGGAGATGGAGACCAGCTTAGGCAACATGTGAAACTCCGTCTCTATAAAAAATACAAAAATTAGCCAGCTATGGTGGAGTGCACCTGTAGTCCCAGCTACTTGGGAGGTTGGGGCAGGAGGATCCCTTGAGCCCAAGAGGCAGAGGTTGCAGTGAGCCGAGATTGCATCACTGCACTCCAGCCTTGATGGCAGAGCAAGATCCTGTCTCAAAAAAAAAAAACCCCAAAAACTACTTATTGGGTACTATGTTTATTACTTGAGTGACAAAATAATCTGTACACCAAACCCCCATGACATCTAATTTATAACAAGCCTGCATATGTACCCCTGAACCTAAAATAAATGTTAAAAAATAAAGCTAAAAAAAATTAGAAAACCTAGATGAAATGTACAAATTCCTAGAAACACACAAACTAATAAGATTGACTCCGGAAGAAATAAAAAAATATTAATAGATGTACAATTAAAGAGATTGAATTTGTAATAAAAAAAACTTCCCACAAAGAAAAGAGTTCACTGGTGGTTACCAAGGCCTATGGGGGGACGGGGGAAGAAGAGACGATGGCTAATGGCTAGAAATATAGTTTGATGAAAGAAATAAGAAAGTGTTTGATGGATCAATAGGGTGATTATAGTTTACAATAATCTATTATATATTTCAAAATAGCTAGAAGAGAATTCAAATGTTTCCAGAATAAATGATGAATCTCTAAAATGATAGATGTCTACATTACATTGATTTGATCTTCACAAGTCATATGAATGTGTTAAATTATCACAGGTACCTCAAAAATATGTACATCTATTATGTGTCAGTAAAATTATTTTAATATAAATGAATGAACCTGGAATGAGGTGCTTCACCTTGCCACCTGGTGGCACTAGAGCAAGGGTAGGGAGAAGGGCCTTGAACACGGCCAAAGGGCTCTGGGTTTTCCGCTGCCAGAGGCAACTGGCCAGTGACCACTAGAGGCCACACATCCTCACTCAGCCCCAGTCCGGGTGAGTCACTCACACGCATGCCCGAGGAGGTTCACCCAAGAGCACACAGAAACTGTGCTTGGTGACAGCAAACACCAGAGCAGCAGGTGCTGCCTGATGTGTGGTCTGTGCTGGGGACACGCATGCAGCTGGACCTAGAGACTCCCAGCCCTGGGTCCACCCTCACTATGCCTGCACGTGGTGCCAGAGGAGGGCCTGGCCAGGGTGACCTGGAAGCAGGGCCTAGCTGCCATCAGCACCACAGTCATTCCCACCTGCTCTGTGTGCCTTGCAGGGTGGGGAACCTCACAACTGTGGACGTGGCCAAAGGTCCCTCAGCTCCACCTGAACGTTGGAGTGTTTGCAAGGAGAACATGCTCCAATATCACTGTGTCACTGACAGCTGGTGCCGATGAGCAACCAAGTCCTCAGGCACAGGCCAGAGGAAGCTCTTGTGGGAAAGTGGGCTGTGGACCAGGAAACCTCTCACTCTGGAGCCCCAGAAAGAGCCAGGATGCGGGTGGAGGCATCGCCTCCAGGGTCCCCACAGAGGACACAGGCAATGTCTGCACATGGTTTTGGTTGTCTCAACAGAGGGTGCTACAGGACAGCCCCCCACAGCAAAGAACTGCCCGGCCCCAAATGTTAGTAGTGTGGATGCTGAGAAACCCTGCTATGGGGCAGTGGTCAGAGACCTTTGTCTGCTTTGAGGGGGGCTAGGCTGGGCAGGGCCACAGGTCAGAGCCACACTTGGGTCTGTGAGGCTGTCCACCCTCCCAGCTGCCAGCAAGGGGTAAGAAGATGTCCGCTCCCATCGGACTGAGGAGGAAACAGACACTGTCACCCAGAAGCATCCCTGTGTCACCCTGTGAGGCTGGCCTTGGACCCGGGTCTCTGGGCACTCAGTCAGTAAGTACCCCAGTGTGAACACATCCTGCTCTGGGGCCTGGCGCCAGCAGCTCACACAGACCAGAGCTCACCCAAAGGCAGGCAGTCAGGCAGGGCCACTGCTGACCACGCACCTGGCGGGCTGAGATTCTGGAACTAATAGTCTCTGCCTGGCAGGGAGGCTGCCAGGGCCTCTGGGCTTCACCCCTCCCCACCTTCACACGAGACCTTGCCTCAGTGGGAATGTTCTAGAGCTGGAACTCAAGGTTGGAATCCCAGCTCCTCCCCTTTCTAGGTGTGTGACTTTGGAAAAGTTAAACTTTCTGTCTGTTGCCTCATCTGTGAAATGGGGTAAGGTCACCTACTGTGTAAGGCTGTGAAGATTGGAGTCACGCATTTTCATCACAGGGCACCTGGTGCATCCTCACCTCCAGTTCAGCCTCCTCAAAGCCCTAAGTGTTCAGACCAGTGGTCAGAGCCACCAGGAGAACCCGCTAAAGACAAGCACAGGGACCCACCCCCAGGTTTAGGGTTCAGAAAGTCGGGGTGGGGCTGGGGAACCCACATTTCTAGCACCTCTCAGGGAAGGCAGTGCTGCTGGTCCTGGGACCACAGTTTGAAAAACACTGGTGTAAAGGCTTCTAAAAAAGTGGGATTTGATGACTAAAATCATATGGAAAAACCGGAAGAAAAAGGAAAACAACATAAAGAATGGGATTTTAAAGAGACCTATCCTGCTGGCTCTCCTGCATGGAGAGAGTGGGGGACTTTGAGAGATACTCCCGGCTGAGCACCCCAGGAGGCTTTCTTCACCAGAGGTTTGCATGGAGCCCACCCAGGACAGTGGGCTGAGCCTGTGGCAGAGACTGGCGGGACGTCTGGCTGAGGCAGCAGAGAGGGCTCCCTGGGCACGGGCGCTGCGGGCAGCTGCAGGAGTCACACTTGTGACATCCACCCAGGAGCCGTGCCTTCAGCAGGCTAGGCGGGAGGAGATCCGGCCGCAGTGCACGCCGCGGCGGTGTACGGAGCGGCCTCAGACACCTAAGGGCAGAACCGGCCCGCAGCCCGGCGAACCCCAGCGGCCTCCCCTAGGGGTGGCCCCACCCCGCCCCAGGCTGCCCCTCCTACTGCTCGGGTTTACCTCATCTCCCGCGCGCCCTCCCCTTCCCGAGTCCCCCGAGTCCCCCGAATCCCGGCCCCACCCGGCTCCCCTCCTGCCCGGGCTCACCCACCTCCCACCCAGGACCCGGCGCCCAGCTCACCAACCTCCCACGCACCCCCGCCCGGGCGCCCTCTCCCGCGCACCTCCCCGACCCGCCTTAGGCCCAGCTGACCGCACCTTCCGCCCTAACCACGCCAGGCACAGGGCCGCGCTTATCAGCTCCCCTCCCAGGCGGCGGCGGGAAAGAGGCGGGCAGAGGACGCGGGGGCGGGCCTACGGCTCCGGCAGGAAGCGGGAAGGTCTGGCGTCCTTGGCTCCGCCCCGGCCGGGCAGCGGGACCTCGGGCGGTCTGGCGCTCGGGGAGTGTCGCGGATTCCTATAGCGGGCAGCGCGGAGCCCCGCCGGGGGCCCGGGGAGCTGGGAGCCGGGGATCGCGGGGATAGAAGTGTGGGGCGGAGGCTCGCGAGCTCGGGCCCTCCCCTCCGCGCCTACCCGCGCCAGTCCAACTCCTGTCGCCGGGGAGCGAGTTTACACCCAAGGGTCGGGGCTTGACTGGAGAAACCCCCCGCGGGAAAGGGAGGTGGGAGGACCCCGGGGCCCGGCCGCGGAGTCCGAGCACCTGGAGCCCCACCGGCCGCCCCTGCGGGAGCGCTGCCGCACAGGCGCCGGGGCGGTTGTAGGCTTTATTATGGAGTTGTCAGAGTGGAAAGGCCCAGAGAACAGGAACCCACCCCACAGCCAGCTTCCCTTGGGGCCTGCATTTTGCCTAATAATAATAAAAAAAAGTTTGTGCTTCACCCCACACACGCCTTTCCTTTTCCTTTTTATTCCAGAGTAATTTTAAAGCATCCCAGGACATGAATTCTCCTTTAAATACTCGAGTATGTTTAATCAATAAGGCCTATTTTTTAAACATTCCCATAGTGTTACCATCACACCTAATGAAACTGGCAATTCCCAGTCCTCTTCAGTTTTCCCTGGTGGACTCGGAAATGCCTTTTGACAGTCGGCGTGCGGGGAACCGGATCCAAAGAGGGCTGGGCCTGAGGGAGGCATGATGGTTCACAAGACTTGGTAAAACAGATCATTACATTGTAAACCAAAAAATAAATTCTAAGCCCCCTCCCCCAGCCCCCAGTTATCCGAATGGACTTCCTCCTCAGCCAGGGCTTTTAAAATTTAATCTGAAAGACTGGTTCAGGCCATAAGGGGAAGTGGAGGCCGAACAGGCCTCATTATCCCTCTCCTGCATTAACATCAACACAGACTTTAAGTCTGATAAGAAACATTTTGCAACCTCTTTTCTCTGAAGCCTGCCACCCTACCCAGATGCTTCAGCTGCATGATAAAACACTGGTCTCCACAACTTCTTATCTTAACCCAGATATTCCTTTCTTTAATCCCAGGTCTTTGGACAAACTCAACCAATTGTCAACCAGAAAATGTTTAAATTGACCTATAGCCTGGAACCACCCTCCCCCTCTTTGAGTTGTCTGGCCTTTCGGGATCAAACCAATTTATTTATTTTGATACTGAGTCTTGCTCTGGTGCCCAGCCTGGAGTGCAGTGGCACCATCTCAGGTCACTGCAACCTCTGCCTCCTGGGTTTAAGCGACTCTTGTGCCTCAGCCTCCCAAGTAGCGGGGATTACAGGCACCCACCACCATGCCTGGCTAATTTTTATATTTTTAGTAGAGATGGGGTTTGACCATATTGGCAGGGTAGTCTTGAATTCTTGACCTCAAGTGATCTGCCCGCCTCGGCCTCCGAAAGTGCTGGAATTACAGGCAGGAGCCACTACACCTGGCCCAAATCAATTTATCTGTTAAACGAACTTAACTTGATGTCTCATGCCTCCTTCTAATGTATCAAATCAAGCTGCACCTCAACCTCCTTGGGTACATGTTCTTAAGACCTCCTGAAGGCTGTGTCACTGGCCGTGCTCACACATATTTGGCTCATAATAAATCTCTTCACATATTTTATACAGTTTGATTCTTTTCATCCACAATAATTTGCCACCCAACATGGGGCCTTACAGAAGACTCAGGACCCCAAAGGAGTTGTGTGAACTCAGAGTTAGGATACCAGCAGGGCCCACCGAAGCCTCCCAGACTTTGAGCTAGAATACCAGCAGGGCCCACCGAAGCCTCCCAGACTTTGAGCTAGGATACCAGCAGGGCCCACCGAAGCCTCCCAGACTTTCAGCTTCTCCCCTGATGGAACTGCTAAGTCCTCCTGAGCCCCAGACCTCCCTTTGGTTGACAGTCCTTGGTTTATTCTGAGCTGGTTTTTCTCCCAGGAAGTTGCTAAGGATTCTACTTCTAGTTCACAGATGCATTCTAAAGGTTTTTCTCTATTGCTTTTTCTCCCAAAATTAATCTTGGTTCAGCTTGCCTGCACATTTGTGTGAGGAAGTGAACGGTTGTTTTCATAGGTAAATGAGAGACTGAGTTTTCTCAGCTCCTAAAAGACATTTGCTCCTCCCAGCCAAAAGTTGCCTCTGGGTGACTGGGGGACTTGTGGTATAGTGGAAAATCAGAGATCTGGAGAGACCAATGGGGTTGCAGGAGGATTTTATTCAACATAATCATGAGCTCAGCAGAATCGCTTCCTAATTCTGAGCAAAGGACAAAGAAAATGGGGTGCCTTTTATGCACCTAGGTGGTACGGATGACGAAGCAGGAAGCAGATTTACAGAAGCCAGAACAAAGAACAGTGTATTAACTTGTGACATGTCTTGTGATATACTTTACATTTCAAAAGTAACATCTTGAGAAACACATTCTGCAGTTTTGAGCTTATCTGCTTTGTGACCTTGCAGCTGGTCAGTAAGAAAAACAGGGATTTCTAGATGTCTGGGAACTTTGCTAAGAATGTGAGGAAGATAGATAAGGTTAAATGGTTTACAGGAAGGCAGTTAATATTCTGCCTGCAACAGAGCTGGAGAGGTATTATATTAAACAGCACACAACACAGCAAAATTTATTATATAGCAACTACAAATTATAAGGTTTTGTTTTACTATTATTGCTATTATTTAATTCCCTTCTTCACTGGGATTGTCTGGGGGGGTTGACATCCTGTGACATGCAGTGGCCCTACAGGGAAATCCCCAACAAAAATTAATTTTAAAAATGGCTTGTCCAGGAAATGCACATAAGGCTGATCATCCAGCATTTTGACCCTTCTCAGAGGTAACAGACCTCTGGAGAAAGAAACTGTCACATGTAAAACAGTGGAAATGACTCAGTGGTGACACATTGTGGGATCTCGCCCACAAGAGGCACACATTGATCCACTACACAAAAACCCTAGGCCACAGCTCAGTTCCTTCTTTTAAGAATAACAACAACAACAAAGTGGAAAACAAATGATCTGAGAATGAGGAGAAGCAAGGAGAACCACCCTGTTTCAGATACTCTGTTGGTTTTATGGTGCCTCTACTTGCCAGAGTTTATGTAAAATGGAAATATAATGATCCCTGTGCACATTTACATTAAGGAAAAGAGCCTGTACACCATAGAGTTCCTAAGTTCTCTTCTCTATATTCTTTTCTGCCTGCTTTAAATCTACTTTTACTTTTCTACTGAGATAAAAACCACTGTTTGTATCTAACCTTTTTTTTTTTCTTGCAAGCTGGTGAATTTATATTTATCTCATGGCTAAAGTTCTAAAGTAAAAGCTATAGGATCTGTGTGTGTGTGTGTGCATGTGTGTGTGTGCATGCACGCACGCGTGCGATTGTATGTATTTAAAAGGATTTTATAATAGACTTCTATAATTTTATGTTTAATTGGCAAATTAAATCCATTTTAATTTCCTTCTAGCACAGCAGACTGTCTCTTGGTACTCTGAGATGTGAATTTTGCTATCTGATTTTTCACCTAAGAGTTGTTTCCTTTAATATGCAAATATAGAACTATTTAGCTGACAACTGCTTAGGGTGATGAAACAGGTTATCCAGAATTTAAAAGTCTAAGGAAAAAAAAGGTCTTACAAATGTGTAAGATGTACTTCTATCGCCATGCCTAGTACATCTATGTATTTATGTGTTGTGTACACAATATTTCACATTTTACTAAAATGAGCTCTCATTAGCTTAAATAAAAATAAAAGCACTTACTTTATTAAAAAATACTAGTGAAATGCTTTTCAAGTTCATGTGACATGTAAAATATTTAATAAGCTGTCTTTTAAATTATTGGTAAAATATTAGAAATGTTCTAAGAATTGATAGTATTTTTGTTTGCATTTATTGATCAAATGGCTTCATGTTTATTCCTTCAGAATACTATTAAATTAGCCATAAGGGTTATAAAACTATAAAACCCAGCCCAAAACAGAATGATGTTTGCTTGTATAATTTTTGATAAATAAGACGTGGGCTATTGTTGGTTTAATGAAGACAGCTAAATCCAGAGTTATTGGTTAAAATGCCCTTATAGGGGAGAGATCCAAGATGGCCGATTAGCAACAGCTCAGGAATGTAGCTCCCAGTGAATGCGCAGAGAACGAGTGGACGCCACACTTTCTAACGAATTTTTGTTGCCCACAGACCAGGAGATTCCCGGCAGAGGAGCCACACGGGTCGCCAGCGCGACTCTTTTGGCCGGCGTGGCTCTTTTGCCGGCGCCCAGTGTGGTGCTTCCCACTCCAGAGTATACGGGACAGACGGGCTCAGCTGGTCCCATCTCCACAAGGAAAACAGCAATTGGAAGCACTGAGGACTGAGAGTTTCACAGCAAGCACAGCGAATCCGAGAAGGTCTGGCTCTGAGGGGAAGGGGCGTCCGCCAAAGGAAAACTAAGAAACAGAAAAAACTTCATCACCAGGCGGAGAGAGATCCAAGATGGCCACGTAGCAGCAGCTCGGGATTGTAGCTCCCAGTGAAAGCGCAGAGAGCGAGTGGACGCCGCAATTGCAGACGAATTTTTGATGCCCACAGACTGGGAGATTCCCGGCGAAGGAGCCACCCGGGTCGCCAGCGTGACTCTTTTGGCCGGCGCGGCACTTCTCGGTGTGGAGTGTGCGGGACTGGGTGCCCTTTTGGTCGGGCTCGGCGGGTCCCGTCCTCACAGGGAGAACAGCGGTTGGAGGCGCTGAGGACCCAGAACAAGCACAACTGAACCCGGGAAGGCCCAGCTCTGTGAGGAAGGGACACCCCCCAAAGGAAAACTAAGAAAAAACTTCATCACCAACAAGCCGGACGTCCACTCAGAGACCCAATCTGAAAGTCGGCAATTACAAAGGCGACAGGTGGATAAATCCACAAAAATGGGAAGAAACCAGTGCAAAAAGGCTGAGAACAACCGAAATCAGAATGCCTCTCCTCCTACAGGGGATCACAGCTCCTCATCAGCAAGAGAACAAGGCTTGACGGAGGATGAGTGTGATGAACTCACAGAATCAGGCTTCAGAAGGTGGATAATAAGAAACTTCTGTGAGCTAAAAGAACATGTTCTAACCCAATGCAAAGAAACTAAGAACCTTGAAAGAAGATTTAA
>PVKP010009459.1:0-58605 GCA_004027715.1 Plecturocebus donacophilus
GGAATATCTTTGTGGTGTTCTCTGTATTTCCTGGACTTGAATATTGGCCTGCCTTGCTAGGTTGGGGAAGTTTTCCTGGATAATATCCTGAAGAGTATTTTCCAGCTTGGATTCATTCTCTTCGTCACATTCGGGTACACCTATCAAACGTAGATTAGGTCTTTTCACATAGTCCCATATTTCTTGGAGACTTTGTTCAGTCCTTTTTACCCTTTTTTCTGTCACCTTGCCTTCTCATTTCATTTCACCGAGTCGATCTTCGACCTCTGATATCCTTTCTTCTGCTTGGTCAATTTGGCTGTTGAAATTTGTGCATGCTTCGCAAAGTTCTTGTGTTGTGTTTTTCAGCTCCATCAATTCACCTATATTCCTCTCTAAGTTGTCCATTCTCGTCAGCATTTCATCAAATCTTCTTTCAAGGTTCTTAGTTTCTTTGCATTGGGCCAGAACATGTTCCTTTAGCTCACAGAAGTTTCTTATTATTCACCTTCTGAAGCCTAATTCTGTGAATTCATCACACTCATCCTCCGTCAGGCCTTGTTCTCTTGCTGATGAGGAGCTGCGATCCCCTGTAGGAGGAGAGGCATTCTGATTTCGGGTGTTCTCAGCCCTTTTGCACTGGTTTCTTCCCATTTTCTTGGATTTATCCACCTGTCATCTTTGTAATTGCCGACTTTCAAATTGGGTCTCTGAGTGGACGTCTGGCTTGTTGGTTATGAAGTTTTTTCTGTTTTTTAGTTTTCCTTCAGTGGACGCCCCTTCCCCACAGAGCTGGGCCTTCCTGGGTTCACCTGTGCTTGCTGTGCTTCCCGGGTTCAGCTGTGCTTGCTGTGCTTCCCGGGTTCAGCTGTGCTTGCTCTCAGTCCGCAGCGCTTCCAATTGCTCTTCTCCTTGTGGGGATGGGACCAGCGGAGCCTGACTAAAAGGGCACCCAGTCCTGTATACTCCGCACCGAGAAGCGGTGTGCTGGAGCACCGGCAAAACAGCTGCACCGGCCAAAAGAGTCGCGCTGGCGACCCATGTGGCCCCTTCACCGGGAATCTCCCAGTTTGTGGGCATTAAAAATTCGTCTGCAATTGCGGCATCCACTCACTCTCTGTGCTTTCACTGGGAGCTACAATCCTGAGCTGCTGCTACGTGGCCATCTTGGATCTCTCACCTTAATTTAAAATTTTTTTAAAAAATTTAATGTTGAAGAGAGTAGGATGGATGAAGGACAAAACACCACAGCCCTAGTGACTCCATGGAAGCTTTGGCTGGCCTCCATAAGGTTATTGTAGAGTATTTTAAAAGCAATCTTAGATCTGTTTGGGGGCAGGTTACATTTGCAGAATGCAGAGAATGTTGATTTCTTTTATCTCTGTATCTACTGGCATGAGAGAATAGAACTAAGGGGGAAAACTAATTTTCCTTTCAAAAATGTATTATTCTGCAAATTGGTTTTAAAACTACAAATAAATACTGGTTTGGAATGAGGAGTTTGAAAGAATGAAGACCTCTTCACTTCTAGACTGTAAATTCCTTGAGGACAGGGTCTGCATCACATTCATATTTGAACCCTCAGACTGAGCACAGATCCTGACAATAAAAAAATTATCCAGAAGTACTGTTTTTAAATTTTTATTTTAATTAATTTATTTTTTCTAGAGATGGTGTCTCACTACATTGCATGGCCTGAAGTGCAATGGCTATTCATAGGTGCAATCATAGCATTCTATAGCCTTGAACTTCTGGGCTCATGATATTCTTCTGCTTCCGCCTCCTAACTGGGACTACAGGTGTGGGCCACCATGCTCAGCTCATATATATATATATATTTTTTTTTGTCATGAATTAAGAAAAACAGTTTCTTGAGTAGGAAAAACATCAAATAGCTTATTTTAGTACAGAGACAAAAAATAATTAATTCACCAGAGTTTTCATTTTTTTATAGATTATTTTGATGTCATAGATATAACCAGGAAAAGTAAACCAAAATCAAAAGAAAAAATTCTAATTAGATTGCATTATAATATATATTTACAGCTTGCCTACCTCTGTAAGAAAATCGTTAAGTACAATAAAATAAAACATACAAAACAAAACCATAAAAGGGAAACTAGAGAAGAAAATTACGTTAAGTAAACATCCTTGAGAAAAGTCCTAGCAATTTAGCATGACGCTTGGCTCTGAGTTTCCTATAAGCCACTGTATAGAGGAAAACATGAAGAAATACACACTTCTTACTGTCCAATAGAAGGAAATATTGTAGTTCAACAGGAAAGACAAACTTTTTCCTGGCCCTGAGATAATTTATCATATTTGAACTTATATAGATGACATGGAAAAAAATAGAAACAGGATTCTTAATGCCAATCTTATAAATAAAGATGAAAGACAAAATATATATGAGACCACTTCTGTTTTCAGCAGTGAGTGGGAGATGAGGACGTAACATCCAGTTATGGTTCTACAAAAGCTGTTTCCTGAGGGTAAGATGGTGTACTTTTGTTTCTCTGGAATGATACAATGTAAAACTTGGAGAGGATTAGGAACTGAATATTGGCCAGGCACAGCAGCAAGTGCCTATAATCCCAGCACTTTGGGAGGCTGAGGAGGGAGAATCATTTGTGGCCAAGAGTTCAAGACCAGTCTGGGCAACATAGCAAGACCCTGTCTCTCAATTAAAAAATTAGCCAGGCTTGGTGGCACACACTTGTAATTCCAGTTACTCAGGAGGCTGAGGCAGGAGGATCCCTTGAACCAAGGATTAGCAGGGTGCAGTGAGCTACAATTGCACCACTGCACTCTAGCCTGAGAGATACAGTGAGATCCCCTTGCTTAAAAAAAAAAGAAATACAATATCTCCCTTGGTTATATGTATCTTGAAGTACTAGGGTCAGTCAAGGTGCATCAGAAGTTAGGGGTGGGGTGGTGCATGAGTTTGTAGAGGCTTGGAAGGTGTGGGGAGAACTAGGCCATGGGGGAGAGCTCTGAGCCTTCACCTCTACTCTTGTCCCTGCTTCAACCAGTGACGTTTCTCTCTTCTAGGTTTTAAATTTTCAGGTCCTTATAATATTTCCTTTGAAAGGAAAGGTCTGCTGGAAGATGGGAGAATCTGGTGTATTATACATGTTTATTGATGAAGCCTTCCCTGACCACCCTATTTAAAAATCACCCACCTGCCCTGGTCCAGCACTCCTTATCTGCTTTCCCTGCTTTGTTTTCTCAACAAAGCTTACCAACATTTAATTTACTACATAATTTACTTCTTTATTTTGTATATTGGTCAGGGTTAGAGCAGGAAACAGTACCCTTGAACTGGAGGACAGTGTAATAAAAGAATGGTTAACAAAAGTGTGGGCAAGTTTTATGGAAGCTTCAGAGGGTCACTGTGATGTGACGGGGTCAGCAACCGTGGTGGTGGTGGGAGCCATTGCCACCCCAAGGCCTACAGAGGAAAGTGAGAGGACAGTTACCAGGACAGAGGCACCTAGAGAGGATAGCAACATGAAGCAGGCCGCCTCGTGGAGAGGGATGCCTCCATCCCTTGACAAATCGACTCAACTTTATTCTCTTGTTCTCTGATCTCTTGCAAGTTCCTCCCATTGGCTAAATCCAGCTGGAGGCAGAAAAGAAAGTGAGCTTGTGGATGCAGTCTATACAGATGGGCCTTGCAGGGCACAGTGAAGAGTGGACCAGGAGGTGCACAAAGACAGTGTCTTCTGTATTTCATTTGTCTTTTTCCTCCCACTAGTCTATAAGTTCTACGAAAGATGAGATTTTTTGTTTGTTTGTTTAGATGGGGTCTCACTCTTGCTGCCTCGGCTAGAGTGTGGTGGCACAGTCATAGCTCACTGCAGCCTCAAACGCCTGGGCTCAAACAATCCTCCCGCCTCAGCTTCCTAAAACACTGGGATTACAGGTGTAAGCCACTGCAATGATCTCCTTTCATCTCTTGCATCCCTTGTGCTTCGATGAGTGCCTGGCTCAGAGTTGGTACTCAATAAATATTTCTTCAATAAAGGAATATCAGTTGTTTTCATGTGAGTTTCAGAACTCAACTACAATAGTGTAGTCATCACAGGCTATTTATATCACCACAGGATATACTTTTTGATTTGTTCTCCTTGTCTCCCTTATTTATATGAGTAATAGTTAACACTCCTCCCTCTCTCTCTCTCTGTCTCTGTCTCTCTCTGTGTGTGTGTGTGTGTGTGTGTGTGTGTGTGTGTGCTTGAAGCCCCAAAGTTAGTGTATATAAATTTATTATATTATTAGTTCTTTTGAAATGGTCTTCAGCTAGATTTTGAGTAACCATATTTAGAAGAAAACCCTTCTACACAGGCATTTTCTGTTTATTACCATAATTCAAATCATTAAATCACCTTTATTTCATATGTGTCTCAGGCTTCCAAGGACAGCATTGTCTTCTTAAGTCCTATGCCTTTCAATACAGAAATAATCATAGCATAAAACATCAAGTACAACAACATTTATACTATTAAACTGTTAAAGATTTAGCACAGAAAAAACTGTTTTGAACACCCTTCTGCTAGGGTGAAAAAAAAAAAAAAGGAAGGTCAGTGATTTATTTGAATGGACAGATGGGTCATAATGTATTCCTTCATAGTGATCTAATTTGGTCTCTGACAAGCTGTAAAAAGAAGTGACTCAGAGTACAATGTCCTTCACTGACACAAATGTGGGGCTCCAGGGAACGGGCTTCTCTACCTACCCTGCCCCAGGGGCTGGGCAAGGGTTGAGGTCTGCCTCTTTAGATACAGGCATCAGACAGTCTGGGAATTACAGATACCAGGAGCAACACCTTGACTCACCTCAGGGAGTCTGTAGGAAACTAGTGCCATCTGTCAGTGTCAGAGAGGCTCAACTCAAATGGCAGGCATGGCTGAGAAAATGAGCAGGTGTCTGCTGCCCTGGAAGAATCTGGGGAAGAGTCTTGAGACTTGGGCTCCATAGATGGCACTCCCTCTAAGGGAATTTGGGAATATCATGACAGGTCTCTATCAAAGTGAGTGTGGTTGATTGCTCTAAATGTGTGCTGTCCCTTGATGGGGTACCGCTCCCCAAAGGAGGATTTCACATTCCCTCTCTGTTGATATCAGGAATGATCATGTGACTTGTGTTGTTGGTAAAGTGGGGACAGAAGCTTCTGTTCTGCATGCTTCATTTTGCTACTGAAACACCAGGGCTTCAGTCTAGGTCCTGCTGCTTTTCTCACAGGGAGCCAATCACTGGGACAATGAGTATTGTCAGGGAAGAAGGTTTTGAGTGCTGCAGCCAAGGAGATGGGAGATCACTCCAAAATACGTCTCCCTGCCCAGCTAAGATCAGAGGTTTATATAGCAGGAAATAAATGTAATTACATGCAGGAAAACAAGGATTAAGGAAGGGTAAGAAAGAGGAGTTGGTCAACAGGAAACAGGTGGTTGGTTAGGTGATCATGATGGTGAGGTGTCTGGTGTCTCACTGTCCACATGATCTGGTGGGTTTCAGTTCCTTGATACTATCTGGGAGGTCTGACGGTTGGTTTCTTGAGAAAGGAACTCAGATAAGACAACTGTAACTTTCTCAAATTTGAAGACTGGGAGGGTCAATTTCTATGTTTATTTGAAAGAAACAATAAACATCAGTTTGATGGAACAATTGGCCAGTTTAGATTTGCCTCTGCCAAAGACAATGTTCCCCAGGGAGCTTGTTTCATTAGCTTGTGTCCTGGAGTAAAGACACATGCCCACCCACAGTGGACATATAATATGAATGGGAAATAAACCTTTATTGAAATAAACCATTCTTTCTGGAATTGGCCACTCCAGAAGGACAAATACTGGAAGCTGCAGTGTAAGACACTGAGATTTTGGGGGTCAGTTGTTACCACAACATAGCTTAGGCTATGTGGACTGATACAAGGAAGTCACATCTCTCTCTGTCCCTATTTGTTCATCCTATGGCAGGTAACGGTTATCATGAGCAAATAACTTGTAGAACTCACTAACCAGGTAAAATGATAACACAGTGAAAGCTGAGGAACTTGAAGCAGGAACTGTCAGGTTAATGGAGAGTTAGCAAGACACAATCACTGCCTACCAAGAAATAATTAGAACTTGAAAGTAGCCAGAGCCAGGGTATGCTGGTTGCTTCTGAGGCTCTAAGTAGCTCCTGCTGGTCATTTGAGGTTTTTGTATGATGCACTGACATGGAAAGCATGCTTGGGCAATAGGTACTGGCATAATGTAAAAATAACATCTGGAATTGGCAATCCAAAAGTACAAATACTGGAAGCTGCAGGAGGTAGAAGCATTAAAAACTGTCAAGTATAGGACAGACAGGCTAACTTAATGGGTGAGCTCAGTCCACTCCAGGGCTGATAAGTCCTATCACTCTCCCTTTCTACAGTCGCTCCTCCTAAGAGACATATAAATCATATCCAATGACCTAATAAAATAATAAGGTTTGTCTGAAAATAATCGAGAGCCTCAAATTCAGAGGGAGAGAAATAGGAGGTATTTTAAAATTGCTTTCTCACGAGAATAGGGGAAATCTAGAGATGGACAAAAGGTTATGCTCTATCCACAAGTTGTCAGTTTTCTGAAAATGCCCACAAATCTGTCATACTTCATAGGAGATACAGAAAAGAGGCTCAGTGAGATTGCTTTTCTGCTACACATTGTCTCTGTACGGTACTTGAATGGTCTCTTTCTGGCAGGAGGTTAATTTATTGGAGATTAAACTTTTTCTTTCCTTCCTTCCTTCCTTCCTTTCTGTCTCTTTCTTTCTTTCCTTCTTTCTTTCTTCTCACCCCTTCCACCATGTGAAGACATCATGTGCCTTGCCCCTTCCACCATGTGAAGGAGCTGCCTTGCCCCTCTACCACATGAATTCTGGAGGTACACAAGCATTCAGACCATAGCAGCAATAATTTTCTTCACTTGTCAAAAAATGGCACTGCTAGATCTATTTTTTAAATTGCAACCAAATGTAACAACTCTCTTCAACTCCTGTGATTTAAGAGAAGTCCAGCCTCCAAAATGGCAGAGTCCACTGGTGGCTGGTCCACTGAAAGTGAGAGTTTCCTGTTCTTCTTTGTTCCTTCTCATGGTTCCACCATGACAAGGCACCATCTATGAACCAGGAAATGGGCTCTTACTAAACAACATCTGTTGGCATCTTAATTGTGGCTTCCCAGCCTCCAGAACTATGAGAAATAAATTTCTGTTGTTTGTAACTTATACAGTTTATGGTGTTTTGTCAGTTATAGCAACCCAAATAGACTAAGACAGTTGCCTTATACTACACTGTGTCCCCCATTCCTATTTGTATTTTGAAGTTCCAGCTCCCAATGTGACGATGGGATTTGGAAATGAGACATTAGGAAGTAATTATATTTAGATGAGGTTATGATGGCAGGGCTCTCACAATGGAATTAATGCTCTTACAAGAAGAGACATGAGGGAGCTTGTTTCCTCTCTCTCCACTGTAGGAGAATACAAGGAGAAAGTGGCCATCTGCAAGACAGGAAAAGACCAGACCCTTCCCAGAACCTGACCACGTTGGCACCCTGATCTCAGACTTTGATCCCCAAGAACTGTGAGAACGTAAGTTTCTGTTGCTTAAGTCATCCAGACTGTGGTATTTTGTTATGGCAGCCTGAGTAGAGTAAGACAATGATCAAGTGGGAAAGGGTCAAATGTCCTACCATTGTGCTATTGGCTTCATCTTATTAAAAATTCTAATATCTTATTTTTCATTTTAAGTCCTAAAGTGACAGGTTCAGGATATTCAAGATTCTACATGTATCACACAAGCCATTCAAAATCATAAACAATGTTTTTTAAAATTCATAAAATAAATCCCATCCTTTATTCAAGATAGTTTTGACTATCCTAGACCTTTTGCATTTCTACGTAGTTCTAAGAATCAGTTTGTCGGTTACCACTCTTACTTTTTAATGGAATACTCTTGACCCACTGATCGATTTTGTTAAACTTGAGCTATAATATGAATAGCAAAATGCCAATATAGAAGATATAAACGATGAAATATACATAGGGCAAAAATGTGACTAATGTGCAAATAATGTGGAAATATGCAAATTTCCACAGGTAGAACACACAGGAATAACATAGATAGAAACTGTCACCACTTTCTTATGGAGGCAAACGGGCAGCCTAGTATGCAGGAGAGAAAAGGGGTACAACCTGTCTAGCTCCTTTGAATGTAATCCTGTGATTCAGTGGTTCCCAACTCAGGGGCCAGGGACCAGTCTGTGGCCTATTAGGAATAGGGCTGCACAGCAGGAGGTGTGTGGCTGGCAAGTGAGCATTATCATCTGAGCTCCACCTCCTGTCAGATCAGCAGAGGCTGACCAGGATCAGTGGCTCATGCCGGTAATCCAAGCACTTTGGGAGGCTAAGGTGGGGGGATCATCTGAGGTCAGGAGTTCGAGACCAGCCTGGCCAACACAGTGAAATCCTGTCTCTACACAAAATACAAAAATTAGCCACGTGTGGTGGTATGCGCCTGTAGTTCCAGCTACTTAAGAGGCTGAGGCATGAGAATCACCTGAACTCAGGAGGCGGAGGTTATAGTGAGACAAGATTGCACCACTGCACTTCAGCCTGGATGACAGAGCAAGACTCAGTCTCAAAAAAAAAAAAAAAAAAAAAAAATCAGCAGAGGCATTAGACTCTATTGTGAATTGCACATGTGAAGGATTTAGGCTGCGTACTCTGCATGAGAATCTAATCCCCCCACCCCCAGTCCATTGAAAAATGGTTTTCCATAAAACTGGTCTCTGGTGCCAAAAAGTTGGGGATTGCTGCTTTAATTAATAAAAATGTGCAAAAATGCAAATAACATGAAAGTAAGTTAACCAAGAAATTTGTACTATTAACTTGGTGTTAGCTGACATGAATTCACTTTTATGTCCTTTCAGTACTTGCACAAACTTTAAAAAACACATGGTTGTTAGAATATGATGGGATTTCTGTGAAAAGATCATAGTCTGGGCTGCTATAACAAAATACCTTAGAGTGAGTAGTTCATAAACAACAGAAATTTATTGCACACAATTCTAGGGACTGGGATGTCCAAGATCAAGACACTCGCAGATTTGGTATTGGTTGAAGACCTATTCCTCAGAGATGGTGCCTTCTAGAGGACACCACATGTCTTTGCATGGTGGAAGGGGCAAATGGCCCTTGCACTGCTTTTACAAGGTCACTAATCCCTTTTATGAGGGCTCTGCTCTTGTAACTTCAGCACTTCCTAAAAGGTCCCACCTCTTAATACTGTCACGTTGGCAATTAAGTTTCCACATCTAAATTTAGAGAAGATTCATTATTAACCTAACATTTCAAATTGGGGAAATGTATGTGAACAAAATAGTTTCAACACCTTTTCCTGTAAAATGGTCAAACTCCTATTCATTTGCTATGAATAGCAAAATAAATAGTATTTTGCTATTCATATTTAGCTCAAGTTCAACAAAATGGATCAGTGGGTCAAGAGTGTTCCATTAAAGAGTAAGAGTGATAAATGACAAACTGATTCTTATAACTATATGGAAATGCAAAGAATCTAGGGTAATGAAAACTATCTGACAGACCATTTGGTAGATCCCTGGAGACCACCAATTATCAATGAAGTGTAAGAAACTCCAAAAGTCAAGGTGACAATGTTAATTTCAGACAAAGTAGAATTTAAGGTTGAGAAATGCTATGCTGGAAGAGCAAGATGAATAACTTTCAACCCATTAAAGGAAATAAATTTGAATAAAGAAAACAATATAAGCATTTTCTCATGTCATAAAAAAACTCTGGAACCTTTCTTTTAATTGGCTGCTTAATATTCTATTGTGTAGTTGACCAGCAAACTGAATTCAAAAGTATAGTAAAAGATTTCTCCATTGTAACAACACAACAGTGATTTATTATTAGGACTTTTATTAATATTATAAATCAAATCAATAGTTTCAGGGAAAAATAACAGTAATGGATGACAAAAAGGCACTTTAAAAATTCAACACCAAGTTCATGTTTTGCTATATTCTTTAATAATTTTCTATAGCATGGAAATTTATATTTCCTTGAAAATATGTAAGAACTAAAACAAATCCTTCCAGAAGCCTTTTATTTTTAAGATAATGATTTGATAACTTGCATTTCTTGGTTATTGATGATTATTGATCTATTCAGATTTTGTTGAGCTTTATAAGTCCATTTTATTAATTTAAATTTTCACAGAAAATTGTCTATTTTTTAATAATAAAATGTACAGGTATGGAATTATGACTAGTCCTCTACTATCATTTATTATTCTCCTTTCTAGCTTTTAAAATAGTTTCCTTTTTGTCTTTATTTTTGTTTGTGAATTTCTACTTTCATTGATCAGGTTTATCAGAAGTTTGTCTGTTACATTTTTTCATCAAAATTTTCTTCATTTATTTATAAAAACTACTTAAACATTCATTAATTTCTGTTTTTATCTCTATTATTTTTCTCTCTGCATTATTTAGGCATTATATTTATTTGTTTGATTGCCTATGTCTTTCAACTTGAGTTGGATTATAATATTTTATTTAAAAAATTTTAATAACAAAAATTAAGATTATATATTTTCCTTTTAGGGCAACTATTAGTTTATTCGACATTCTTACTGAGTGTTGGCTGGGGACCAGGCAATATTTCAGGTGCTGGGGATACAACAGTGAACAAAACAGACAAAAATCCCTAGCTTCATGGAGCTTGTATTCTAGTAGGAGATGTTGAAAATTAAAGATGTAATACATTATGTAGTATTCAGGAAAGTGATAAATTCTAGGAAAAATAATAACAGCAGAAAGGGGAGATAAGGAATTCTGAAGAGTAGAATTTGTAACATAATTAATGCTATACTTTAATTTTATTTTTGTCTAAATTGTATGAATTTGCATTTTTTCTCCTTTGCCAAAATTTATTGAGAAGAGTGGTTTAAATTTTCTAAATGGATTTTAAAACTCTTATCATTTATTTCTAGTTTTTTTGAATTGTGGTTTGAGGATGTGATCTGTACAGGTTTTGGGTTGGTGTATTTATTAATGTTCTCTTTGTGGCTGGGCTGTGTCAGTTTCCATTGTTCTCAGTGCAAGTGCCTGAAAACCCAACTGAGAGGCTTGAATGACTAAGGGGCTGATTGTACCCTGCAACAAGTCCACAGGAGAAAGCCCTGGACGGCCTTGAAGGAAGCAGGCTTTTTCTCTTTTTCTGCTCTGCCAACTTATGGTGCTGCATCTTGGGCATCCTGTGTACGGTCCAAGCAGAAAGGAAGAGGAACAGGAAGAGGATGCACATGTAGATTTGTGTTTCTGTTTCTTTGGCAAGTACTGAACCACATGGGCACTGCTGGCCACAAGATAGCCTAGCTGGGTTTATTTTCAGTTTTCTAATCTCTAGCTTAAAGAATAAAGTTTATAATGACTGTCAGATAGGCTGACCTAATGAATCTAGTACAATATCAATTTTTATATATGTAACAAAGATACAGAAACTATATGTTTTTGTAGGGGGTCCTTGGCTCTCCAATATTAAAAATCATTTATGTCATTGTTTATTTTTTGCATACTTGACCTGTCAAAAGCTAAAAATGGTCTAATATAGTCTGATGGAATAAACATATTTTTGTTTCTGCTTTCATTTTCAATAATTCAGGTGGCTGGCAAGATGGCTGAATAGGAACAGCTCTGGTCTGCAGGTCCCAGCAAGATCAATGCAGAAAGTGAGTGATTTCTGCATTTCCAACTGAGGTACCCAGCTCATCTTATTGGGACTGGTTAGACAGTGGGTCCAGCCCATAGAGTAAACCGAAGTAGGATGAGGTGTCACCTCACTCAGGAAGAACAAGGGGTCAAGGAACTCCTTCCCCTAGCCAAGGGGAGGCATGAGGGACCTTGCTGTGAGGAACAGTGCACTCCAGCAAAAATACTATGCTTTTCCCACGGTCTTCACAACCCACAGACCAAGAGATTCCCTTGGGTTCCTATGCCACCAAGGCCCTGGGTTTCAAGTAGAAAACTAAGCAGCCGTTTGAGCAGACATCAAGCCAGCTGCGGGAGTTTTTTTACATACCCCAGTGGCTCCTGAAATGCCAGCAAGATAGAACCATTCACTTCTCTAGTAAGGGGGCTGAAGCCAGGGGACCAAGTGGTCTAGCTCAGTAGATGCCACCCCCACAGAGGCCAGCAAGCTAACTGCCTTGAAATTCTCACTGCCAGCACAGCAGTCTGAAGTTGACGTGGGATACTCAAGCTTGGTGGGGGAGGGGTGTCCACCATTATGAGGCTTGAGTAGACGGTTTTCCCCTCACAGTGTAAACAAAGCCACTGGGGAGTTCAAACTGGGCAGAGCCCACCTGAGTGACCAAAGCTGCTGTAGCCAGACTGCCTCGCTAGATTCCTCCTCTCTGGGAAAGGCATCTCTGAGAGAAAGGCAGCAGCCCCAGTCAGGGGCTTATAGATAAAACTCCCTTCTCTCTGGCACAGAGCACTTAGGGGAAGGGGTGGCTGTAGGTGCAGCTTCAGCCAACTTAAATGTTCCTGCCTACCAGCTCTGAAGAGATCTACCAGCACAGTGCTTGAGCTCTGCTAAGGGACCTCAAGTGGGTCACTGACCCCTGTGCCTCCTGACTGAAAGACATCTTCCAGCAGGGGTTGACAGACACCTCATGCAGAAGAGCTCCAGCTGGCATCTTGTGAGTGCCCCTCTGGGATGAAGCTTCCAGAGGAAGGAACAGGCAGCAATCTTTGCTGTTCTGCAGCCTCTGCTGGTGATACCCAGGCAAACAGGGTATGGAGTAGACCTCCAGCAGCCCAACAGAGCTGCAGCACACGGTCCTGACTGTTAGAAGGGAAACTAACAAACAAAGGAATAGCATCAACATCAACAAAAAGGACATCCACACAGGAACTCCATTTGAAGGTCACCATCATCAAAGACCAAAGGTAGATAAATCCACGAAGATGAGGGAAAACCAGTGCAAAACGGCTGAAAATTCCAAAAACCAGAATGACTTTTCTCATACAAAGGATCACAGTTCACCAGCAAGGGAACAAAACTGGATGGAGAATGAGTTTGATGAATTGACAGAAGTAGGCTTCAGAAGATGGATAATAAACTCCTCTAAGCTAAAGGAGCATGTTCTAACCCAATGCAAGGAAGATAAGAACCTTGAAGAAAGATTAGATGAATCGCTAACTAGAATAACCAGTTTAGAGAAGAAGATAAATGACCTGATGGAGCTGAAAAACACAGCACGAGAACTTTGTGAAGTATACACAAGTATTAATAGTTGAATTGATCAAGCAAAAGAAAGGATATCAGAGATTGAAGATCAACTTAATGAAATAAAGCATGTGAAGATAAGATTAGTGAAAAAAAATGAAAAGGAACAAAGCCTCCAAGAAATATGGAACTATGTGAAAAGAACAAACCTACATTTAATTGGTATACCTGAAAGTGATATGGAGAATGGAACCAAGTTGGAAAACACTCTTCAGGGTATTATCCAGGAAAACTTCCCAAACCTAGAAAGCCAGGCCAACATTTAAATTCAGGAAATACAGAGAACATCACAAAGATACTCATCGAGAAGAGCAACCTCAAGACACATAATTGTCAGATTCACCAAGGTTGAAATGAAGGAAAATATATTAAGGGCAGCCAGAGATAAAGGTTGGGTTACCCACAAAGGGAAGCCCATCAAACTAACAGTGACTCTTCCTGCAGAAACTGTACAAGCCAGAAGAGAGTGGGGGCCAATATTTAACATTCTTAAGGAAAAGAATTTTCAACCCAGAATTTCATATCTAGCCAAACTAAGCTTCATAAGTGAAGGAGAAATAAAATCCTTTCCAGATAAGCAAATGCTGAGAGATTTTGACACCACCAGGCCTGCCTAACAAGAGCTCCTGAAGGAAGCACTAAATATGGAAAGGAAAAACCTGTACCAGCTACTGCAAAAACATACCAAATTGTAAAGACCATAGACACTATGAAGAAACTGCATCAATTAATGGGCAAAATAACCAGCTAGCATCATAATGACAGGATCCCACTCACATATAACAATATTAACCTTAACTGTAAGGGGTTACAGTGCCCCAATTAAAAGACACAGACTGGCAAATTGGATAAAAAGTCAAGACCCATCAGTGTGGTGTATTCAGGAGACCCAGCTCACATGCAAGGACATACATAGGCTCAAAATAAAGGGATGGAGGAAGAGTTACCAAGCAAATGGAAAGCAAAAAAAAAAAAAAAAAAAAAAAAAAAAAAAAAAAAAAAAAAAAAAAAAAAAAAAAAAAAAAAAAAAAGAAAAGAAAAAAAGCAGGGGTTGCAATCCTAGTATCTGATAAAACAGACTTTAAACCAACAAAGATCAAAAGAAACAAAGAAGGGCATTACATAATGGTAAAGGGATCAATGCAACAAGAAGAGCTAACTATCCTAAATATAAGTGGACCAATACACTGGATTCATAAAGCAAGTTCTTAGAGACCTACAAAGAGACTTAGACTCCCACACAATAATAGTGGGAGACTTTAACACCCCACTGTCAATATTAGATAAATAATACAGAAAATTAACAAGGATATTCAGGACTTGAACCCTGCTCTGGACCAAGTGGACCTAATAGACATCTATAGAAGTCTCCACCCCAAATCAACATAATATACATTCTTCTCAGCACCCCATCACATTTATTCTCTAATTGACCATATAATTGGAAGTAAAATATTCTCCTCAGCACCCCATCACACTTATTCTCTAATTGACCCTATAATTGGAAGTAAAATATTCTCCTCAGCAAATGCAAAAGAACGGAAATCATAACAAACAGTCTCTCAGACCACAGTGCAATAAAAATAGAACTCATGATTAAGAAACTCACTCAAAACCACACAACTACATGGAAACTGAACGAGCTGCTCCTGAATCACTACTGGGTAGATAATGAAATTAAAGCAGAAGTAAATAAGTTCTTTGAGACCAGTGAAAACAAAGACACAATGTAACAGAATCTCTGGAACACAGCTAAAGCAATGTTTGGAGGGAAATTTATAGCATTAAATGTCCACAGGAGAAAGCAGAAAAGATCTAAAATTGACACCCTAACATCACAATTAAAAGAACTAGAGAAGCAAGAGCAAAGAAATTCAAAAGCCAACAGAAGACAAGAAATAACTAAGATCAGAGTAGAACTGATGGAGACAGAGACATGAAAAACCATTTTTAAAAAATCGATGAATCCAGGAGCTGGTTTTTCGAAAAGATTAACAAAATAGCTAGACTGCTAGTCAGACTAATAAAAGAGAAAACAGAGAAGAATCAAATAGACACAATAAAAAATGATAAAGGGGATATCACCACTGATCCCACAGAAATACAAAGTACCATCAGAAAATACTATAAATACCTCTATGCAAATAAACTAGAAAATCTAGGAGAAATGAATAAATTCCTGGACACATACACCCTCCCAAGACTAAACCAGAAAGAAGTCGAATTCCTGAATAGACCAATAACAAGTTCTAAAATTGAGACAGTAATTAATAGCCTACCAAAAAAAAAAAAAAAAAAAAAAGCCCAGGATCAGTCGGATTCACAGCTGAATTCTACCAGAGGTACAAAGAAGAGATGGTACCCTTCTTTCTGAAACAATTCCAAACAATAAAAAAAGAGGGACTCCTCCCTAACTCATTTTGTGATGCCAGCATCCTCCTGATACCAAAACCTGGCAGAGACAACAAAAAAAGAAAATTTCAGGCCAAGATCCCTGATGAACATCAATGCAAAAATCCTCAATAAAATACTGGCAAACTAAATCCTGCCAAACATCAAAAAGCTTATCCACCACAATCAAGTTGGCTTCATCCTTGGGCTGCAAGCCTGGTCCAACATATGCAAATCAATAAATGTAATCCCTCACATAAACAGAACCAATGACAAAAACCACATGATTTTCTAAATAGATGCAGAAAAGGTCTTCAATAAAATTCAACACCTCTTCATGCTCAAAACTCTCAATAAACTAGGTATTGATGGAACATAACTCAAAATAATAAGAGCTACTTATGACGAACCCATAGCCAATATCTTACCGAATGGGTAAAAGCTGGAAGCATTCCCTTTGGAAACTGGCACAAGACAAGGATCCTCTCTCTCACCACTCCTATTTAACATAGTATTGGAAGTTCTGGCCGGGCCAATAAGGCAAGAGAAAGAAATAAAGAGTATTCAAAGAGGAAGAGAAAAAGTCAAATTGTCTCTGTTTGCAGATGACATTATTGTACATTTTGGAAACCCCATTGTTTCAACCCAATTTCTCCTTAAGCTGAAAAGCAACTTCAGCAAAGTCTCAGGATACAAAATCAATGTGCAAAAATCACAAGGATTCCTATATACTAATCACAGACAAAGAGGCAAATCATGAGTAGCTCTCATTCACAATTGCTACAAAGAGAATAAAATACCTAGAAATACACTTATAAGGGATGTGAAGGACCTCTTCATGGAGAACTACAAACCACTGCTCAAGGAAATAAGAGAGGACACAAACAGATGGAAAACTATTCCATGCTTATGGATAGGAAAAATCAATATCATGAAAATGGCCACACTGCCCAAAGTAATTTATTCCATGCCGTCCCCATCAAACTACCATTGACTTTCTTCACAGAATTAGAAAAAAACTACTTTCAATTTCAAATGGAATGGAACAAGAGCTCATATAGCCAGGACAATCCTAAGCAAAAAGAACAAAGCTGGAGGCATCATGCTACATGACTTCAAATTACACTACAAGGCTACAGTAAGCAAAACAGCATGGCACTGGTACCAAAACAGAGATACAGACAACTGGAACAGAACAGATGCCTCAGAAATAATGCCACATATCTATAAACCATCTGAGCTTTGACAAACCTGACAAAAACAAGCAATGGGGAAAGGATACCCCATTTAATAAATGGTGTTGGGAACACTGGCTAGCCATATGCTGAAAGCTGAAACTGGATCCCTTCCTTATCCTTATACAAAAATTAACTGAAGATGATTAAAGACTTAATCATAAGACCTAAAACCATAAAAACTCTAGAAGAAAACCTAGGCAATACCATTTAGGACATAATGGGCAAAGACTTTATGTCTAAAACACCAAAAGCAATGGCAACGAAAGCCAAAATTGAAAAATGGGATCTAATTAAGAGCTTCTGTCCAGCAAAAGAAACTATCACCAGAGTGAAAAGGTAACTTAGAGAATGGAGAAAATTTTTGCAATCTATCCATCTGAAAAAGGGCTAACATCCAGAATCTACAAGGAACTTAGACAAATTTACAAGAAAAAAATAAATAACCCCATCAAAAAGTGGGCAAAGGATATGAACAGACACTCTCAAAAGAAGACATTTATGTGGCTAACAAACATGAAAAAAAAACTCATCATCACTGGTCATTAGAGAAATGCAAATCAAAACCACAATAAGATACCATCTCACGCCAGTTAGAATGGTGACCATTACAAAGTCAGGAAATAACATGCTGCAGAGGATGTGGAGAAATAAGAACACTTTTACACTGTTGGTGGGAGTGCAAATTAGTTCAACCATTGTGGAAGACAGTGTGGTGATTCCTCAAGGGTCTAGAACCAGAAATACCATTTGACTGAGCAATCTCATTACTGGGTATATACCCAAAGAATTATAAATCATTCTACTATAAAGACACATGCACATATATGTTTATTGCAGCACTGTTCACAATAGCAAAGACTTGAAACCAACCTAAATATCCATCAATGATAGACTGGATAAAGAAAATGTGGCACATATACACCATGAAATACTATGCAACCATAAAAATGGATGAGTTCATGTCCTTTGCAGGGACATGGATGAAGTTGGAAACCCATCATTCTCGGTAAACTAAAACAAGAACAGAAAACCAAACACTGCACGTTCTCACTTATAAGTGGGTGTTGAACAATGAGAATGCATGGACACAGGGAGGGAAACAACACACACTGGGGTCTGTTGGGGGCTGGGGGGTTGGGGAGGGATAGCATTAGGAGAAATACCTAATGTAGATGATGGGTGATGGGTGCAGCAAACCACCATGGCATGTGTATACATATATACAAACCTGAATGTTCTGCACAGGTATCCCAGAACTTAAAGTATATATTTATATATGATTCTTACTTCCTACATTTTAAAACCATTTTATTGAATGCTTATAGGCCAATGGGAGCTCGATTGTGGACTGATGCCTTTTATTCCATTTCTTTCTTTTTGACTTGAATACTCTTTTATGCAATTTATGGCATAAAAAATTGTGCTTTATTTTACTTTGCACTGGGCTGGAACATCTTGGCCCACTCTTTTTTTCTTTCTTTCTTTCTTTTTTTTTTTTTTAATTATACTTTAAGTTCTGGGGTACATGTGCAGAACATGCAGGTTTGTTACATAGGTATACAAGTGCCATGGTGGTTTGCTGCATTCGTCACCCTGTTATCTACATTAGGTATTTCTCCTAATGCTATCATTCCCGTATCCCCCCACCCCCTGCTATCCCTCCCCTAGCCCCCTAACCCTGACAGGCCCTGGTATGTGATGTTCCCTGCCCTGTGTTTATGTGTTCTCATTGTTCAACACTCACTTATGAGTGAGAACATGTGGTGTTTGGGTTTCTGTTCTTGTGTCAGTTTGCTGAGAATGATGGCTTCCAGCTTTATCCATGTCCCTGGAAAGGACATGAACTCATCCTTTTTTATGGCTGCATAGTATTCCATTGTGTATATGTGCAACATTTTCTTTATCCAATCTATCACTGATGGGCATTTGGGTTGGTTTCAAGTCTTTGCTATTGTGAACAGTGCCAGAATATTGGTCCATTCCTTAATTGTATTTAGTTAATTTGTATTTGTATTTAGTTACAATTCTTTAATTGTATTTAATTGTATTTAGAATAATTGTATTCTTTAATTGTATTCAATTAATTCTTTAATTGATTTTCATATTTTCAACCAAACTTTTTATCTTTTACTTTCATTATATACTTCACTGTTTACCTATTTATTCACTCATCCATCATAAATATTTGCTGAGAAAGTATGATGTGCCAAGCAGTTCTTGATGTTGGAGATACAACAGGAAAAAAAAAAACACACAAAGACTACAATAGTGAGACTATTACATAGCATTGAACAAGTATGACCTAAGGATGTAATAGTTAAATAACTGTATGAAGTTGAATAATGTTCATTCAACTTCATAACTATGGGCCTAGTTTTATCCTGGTCCATTTCCTCTTCTCCTTTCCCTGGCTCCAACATAATTGAGTCAAAACAACTAGCTTAGCATGTGGGGAGAGGCAGTAGCAGTGACAGGAAAGAGACAAGAAGCCAGGGAAGCAGGATAAATTGTGTAAAGGAATACCAAGTCAGAAAGAAAGAAAGAGGATAAAAGGCATCAATCCACAGTAAAGACTTATCATTGGCCTTTAAGCACTCAATAAAAGTCACGAGAGAAAGGACAAGGAAAGGGCTAGGTTATGTTTGTCCTGTTTTACTCTGAACTCAAGAAGCAGATATGTTCCTACAGTTCTTTGGTGGAAGAGTTAAAGGAGAGAGCAAAGGGAGTGCAGGAGTGTTATTTTAGAAAAACAGGGAAGGAACCATGGGGAGTCAACAGTGCTTTTTCTTAGGCAATTCACCTTTGTAAGGCTGTTGACCACAATTTACTCTTCTCTCTCCAGTCTTCTGACTTGTGCTTACAGTTTAGCTTTCACCTGGGGGAGACCAATTAGGTCTTTTGCTTTTCAGATTGTTCCCAGGTGGCTTTCATCTACCACCAGGTTGGATCTTTATTGAACCTGTACGTTGTAATCTTGTGTTTTTATCCTCATTTGCTGTGGACTTGAGTCCTTGTGGGTGTGTATACCAGAAAAGTTGGGAGAGAGAGTATCCACAAGTTAACACTTCAAAATTGATTACTCTATCCATTCAGGAAACTTAAGTGACTTGTCCTCAATCCCACAACTCAAAAGTGGAAGAATCAGAATTCTAAGTAAAATTTTCTTACTTTTGGTTTTGTGCTCAGTCCATAAACTATATCTCATTTTTTAGTGTTTCTTTTTAAACATTTTTCAATGTTTCTTGATTTCCTAGCCTATTTCTCTTTACCCTGCAGATAAGATTAGAGAATGCCAGAGGAATTCTAGAGGACAGACATAGTTGAGAATGGCTTTTCTTATATGTTTGAGAGAATTTGTAGTAAAGAACTTTAATGATTGTGTGCACATTCCTTGTTTGATAGGAACTGTTATCTTCTCAATGCACAGTCCCTGATAATTCACATTAGGGTGTGAACAAGTGGGTTGAAGCAGAAAGAAGCACTCCATTTCCTGCAGATTCTTCTTAACTGATAGATCTCCCCATGAAGACAGACAATTTTTCCACCTCCCTTTGGGTAGATTTATTGGCCAATACAGTTGATCATTGAACAATACTATTTGAAATGCATGGGTCCAATTATATGCAGATTTTTTTCAGCCAACCATGGATGGAAATACAGTATTGTAGACTATGAAACGCACCTATACCAAAGCCTGACTGTGAGACTTGAGTATCTGCAGACTTTGGATTGTCCTGGATCCAATCCTCCTTGAACGATGAGGCATGAATGTAATACTTTTTCCAACTGGAGGGTGTTAGTGCTAACTTCTGCTTCATTTCCTCATCATCCACACCCTCACCTGAACCCACCTCCCTTAGTTTCAGGCTCAGTCTTACCCAGTCCCAGAATTATTATTTTTTTAACCATTAACTTTTGAGAATAAAAGTACTATAAAACATTTCAAATGCACATAAAAACAGAAGAGTACAATAAATCCTCACATACTCATCAGCCAGAATCAACAATTATCAAAATTGTGGCACACTGCACTATGTACTTTTTTCTTTGTTGAAATATTTCAAAAAGTATATCCTACACTTAAAATCATTTTACCTCTACATACTTCAATATGGATTGAGGCACAAGCTATTAAATCCCATCGAGGTGCAGAATGTATTCTCCAGGTTCATAACTTACCAAATTCATTAATACACATCCCACACATTTAGTGTCGAAATGTTGAACTCAATGATATAAATTATGATTAAACAAATCAATTGATTGTGTTCACTTTAATATCTGGAAGAAAAAAGTCAACATAATTTAAAAATCAATCCGTGAGTCAACAGATTCATTGAGTAACGAATCAGTTGGATGGATGGGGCTGGAAGCTCCAGCTGGGATGGCTGCTGCTTCTCCAATTGGCTGCTGCAGAGCAGGAGACCCTGATCTTCTGCTTCCCCAGCCATGCAACCAGAATGACTGTGATGAAAGCCCTGGTCCCTCCTGCGCTGTTTCTACTCAGCTGTGCAGAATCTGCTGAATTCCATGTGAAGTCATTCTCTTAAGACCAGCCAGAGTCCCACCTGTTGAAACACTTCAGTGAAGTCTTTTCTAATTATGGCATGCAGTTAGCACTGTCTTTAGCACACGATTTAGTAATTACTGCTTCATGCATACATCTTGCCTTCCTGGGTGGACTGCAAGATATCGACAGTAAGAACTATGTTTTGCCTTCTATAATGTAACTTCAAGTGCCCAATAATGATGGCATAGCAGGCATTCAACACATATAGAGTAAGGGGCAAATGCAGCTCAGCTTGAACTTTCATTGGGCTGAAGTTGCTTAGTGTCAATTTTTCTGTTTAGAATCAACAAGAGAGAGAGAGAGACAGAGAGAGAGAGAAGAGAGAGAGAGATAAAGAGAGAAAAAACACCCTGCAGAGGCATTTTTGCCTGAGAATGTAGATTAAAAGACACGCTGCACTGTCTTTTGTCCATCCACTTATTCAACCTGCCTTACAAGTCCTCCTAAACCCTGCCCATTTTGTCTTTGCCTGGACAACATAAAATGTCTCTTTTTCTTCCCTTGTACAAATGACTAGGGCAATTGTTTGTTGTTGGTAGGTACTGACCACATCTTTGAGTCCTAAAACCCTATATAAGAAATCAGTCCCTAACTGAACCCATACCCAAATCAACAGGCTCATTCCTGCGGCAGCACCATGGTGCCACCAAGTGGACAGTTTTTGAACAATTCAACTCATCATGAACTGACAAATCGTTTTGGAACTGAAGCATTTGTGGCCCACTCAAATAAGTGAGTTTTAGATTTTATACTCTTCAATCTCATACCTTGTATGTTTAATGAATTCTAACAATTACTTCACATGCGCTTCTTGAAATTTTATTCTCTTTAACTCCTGTTTTTGATTTATATAAGAAAATTCTTAATGAAAACATTTATGATGCACAATAATAACATGGGCACTTTTCATTTCACTATATTTTGAGAGAAAACAAGTTATTCATTGTATCTGAGTTAATTTTTAAAAGATTAATTACATTTCCTAGGAAAGTCTACATAAAGGGGAAGAATGATTGCTTATACGATATATATGTTGGCTATGAGCAGTTTTGTTGTTTGACATTTTCTGCAGTTAATCTTATATCTTACTGTTCAGAACATCAAATGAATTGTGATGGAGCAACTGAACATCCATCTACAAAAAATGAACCCAAATCTTACCTTGAACCATAAATAAAAATTAACTTGAAAAGGATCTGATTGTCACAAATACTTCAAGCCCCAGCTGACTGCCCACTTTGAGAAAATCCTTGAAGAGACAAGGCAGTTCTAGCACACTTTACTCTCTTTTACTCAGCTGAATCTAAAATATCTCAACTACGTTTTTCATTTTTCTCAACGGAGGCCCCATATGATGAATTTTCTTCTTCTTTTTTAATGAAAAGGTATTTGTTCAATATTAAATATTTCTTTTCTTCTTCTTTTTTTTTAGACGGAGTTTTGCTCTTGTTGCCCAAGCTGGAGTGCAACGACATGATCTCGGCTCATTGCAGCCTCTGCCTCCCAGGTTTGAGTGATTTTCCTGCCTCAGCCTCCTAAGTAGCTGGAATTACGGGTGCATGCCACCACATCAGGCTAATTTTTTTGTATTTTTAGTAGACAGGGGTTTCACCATGTTGGTCAGGCTGGTCTCAAACTCCTGACCTCAAGTGATCCACCTGCCTCAGCTTCCCAAAATGCTGGGATTACAGGCATGAGCCACCACACCTGGCCACTTATTAAATATTTCTAAAAGTCTATCTTGGCTCTATATAACTTAGGGCAGTGTATAGTTTTATCCTATATGGGAGGATTGAAAAAAATTTGAATTTATATCTCATAAAACTAATTCATAAAATGTAGGCAAGTGCATTGAACTAGTAGCTGTGAGATACAAAGTCTAATCCCAAGGATGAATTAATCTTTCTTTCTCTTTTGTTCTTTCATTCTTTCCTTTCTCTCCCTCCCTCCCTCTCTCCTTCCTTCCTTTTTCCTTTCCTTTCTCTCTTCTCTTCTTTTTTTTCTTTCCTTTAGATCGGCGTCTTGCTATGTTGCCTAGGCTGGTCTCCTGGGCTCAAGCAATCCTCTTGCCTCAGCCTCTCTCCTGCCTCAGCTTCCCAAGTAGCTGGGATTACAGGTGCACCAGCTCCAGGGCTGTTTCAAACCACTAGTGTGGCCACATATGAGACATTTGAGACTCTTGGCATCCACTTTTGTAAAAGGAGGTAGTTAATGCATCCCTCTAAAAAATTTTGTGTATTCCTAGGATCATGTGTTACACTGTTAATAAGGAGGTCGGGCAGGATCTTTTAAATTCCTTCCTTGTCTCCTGTTTGTTTCTCATGACTGTGCATATTTGCAAGTTATTATCCTTACAAAATGAACTCTTTATTTAAAAGTTGTTTGAGACCCAAAATTAATTTTGATGGACACTTATGGAAAATTTCTCAGAGGTATATATTTCTTTCACATTTTCTAAATGCATATTACAACAAATGTATTTCTATATTTTTGTCAACTTTCAAATATGTTTAAATAATAGCTTCAGAACCATATATCCTAAATGTACCATTTAAAAATACCTCCACTATTTTCCATAAAAGGAAAGGCACAGATTCACCTCAGTGCATTGCATCTGGAGCCACCATGCCAGGGTGAATGACACCACACACAATATCTGCAGGTATAAAAGAGGCATGAAGATGTAGTGAACATGCATTGGACAAGCAAAAAGAAGCCTTGGATTTCATTCAGCCCGAATCTATTACATCTAAGCACCTGAATATGAGGAAAATCACCTGATGGGTCTTAGCCTCTATTTTCTTATTTGCAAAGTGGTGATAATAAACCCTACCAAATATATTTGGTGGTTCTAAGGGTCATACAAAGTAAGGTTCAAGGAAGTGTGCTGAAACTCTGAAGGGCAACAATAATGGGAATCTTTTGTTTAGTAAGAGGAAATTAAAAAGGATTAGGAAGGTGGAGGAATACTATAGAGAATCAAGGATGATTTAGAACCATTAGCAAAAAGTGATGTGTTCTCTTGTAGAATTGTCAGAACCATGAGCTTTTCCTCATCACTTTCTCTCTGTTACGTAAATGATGAGAGTAGACATGACCTTCTGTTCATGACCCATTTAGTTCAGATAATAGGAAGGGAGAGTAAGTTGGATGTCACAGTCTAAGGATCAACAGAATAATAGAAGAACAAGGGGCAGAAAGAGGGCAGAAGAGGAGGGGTACAGAAATCAACATTACATTACCATGGTGGCGAGTCAGATGTGGTGCCAGCCACTGTGTGTACTCTTTTTTTTTTTTTTTTTTTTAACATGCAGAGATGGCTTTTGGATTCCCAGTGGTAGGAAGATAACCTTAAATGGATGAATATAAAGTAATTATTAAAAAACGAAATAGATAATTATTAGGAATGTTCTTTTTTATTTTTTTAAAAAGAAGAGGTCTGTAGTCTTTAAAAATATCGACATCATAAAAGACAAAAAAAGGCTGTGGAAGTGTTCTAGATAAAAGGAGGCTAAAGATACATAACAAATAAATGCAATACCTAATCTAGGCTGAGTTCTGTACTGGAGGAGAAAAAAATGCTATAGACATTACTATGTCAATCAACAAAACTGGAATATGGACGGAAATTAGATAAAAGTACTATATCCATGCTAAACGTACTAAAGCTGAAAACTGTGCTATAGTTATGTAAGCAGATACTTCTGTTGTAGGAAACACACTGAATTATTTAGGAATGATGGGCCATGATGATGTAACTAGTCTTTAAACTGTTCAGGAATAAAAATACTGAGAGAGAGGGAGAGAGAAAGGGAAAGAGTGAGAAAATGGCATAAAGTGTCACAAACGGGCGAATCTGAGTAAATAGTACATGAATATTCTTTGTGCTGGTCTTCCTTGTACAACTTTTCTGTATGTTTGAATTTATTTTCAAGTAAGTTTTAAAAGGTAAAATAAATACGTTAATGAAGTTCACTGATTTATCAAATGTTCTGGCTCTTATATCTTTTAGTTATTATAATAACATTTAACATCTACATGACTCTTAGCCATTTATTTTTATTTAACTATTTATTTATTAATTATACTTTAAGTTCTGGGTTACATGTGCAGATTGTGCAGGTTTGTTACATAGGTATACACATGCCATGGTGGTTTGCTGCATCCATCATCCTGTCATCTACATTAGCTATTTCTCCTAATGTTAGCCCTCCCCAGTCCCCCGACTCCCTGGTATCCCTCCTCTTGCCCCCCTCACCCCCTGACAAGCCCCGGTGTGTGATGTTCCCCTTCCTGTGTCCATGTGTTTTCATTGTTCAACACCCACTTATGAGTGAGAACATGTGGTGTTTTGTTTTCTGTTCTTGTGTCAGTTTGCTGAGAATGATGGTTGCCAGCTTCATCCATGTCCCTGCAAATGACATGAACTCATCCTTTTTTATGGCTGTATAGTATTTCATGGTGTATATGTGCCATGCTTTCTTTATCTAGTCTATCACTGATAGGCATTTGAGTTGGTTCCAAGTCTTTGCTATGGTAAACAGTGCTGCAATAAACATATGTGTGCATGTGTCTTTATTATTGAATGTTTTCTAATTCTTTGGATATATACCCAGTAATGGGTCAAATGGTATTTCTAGTTCTAGATCATTAAGGAATTGCCACATTGTCTTCCACAATGGTTGAATTAATTTACACTCCCACCAACAGTGTAAAAGCATTCCTATTTCTCCACATATTCTCCAGCATCTGTTGTCTCCTGATTTTTTAATGCCTGCCATTCTAACTGGCGTGAAATGATATCTCAATGTGGTTTTGATTTGCATTTCTCTAATGACCAGTGATGATGAGCTTTTCTTTTCATATGTTTGTTGGCTGCATAAATGTCTTTTTTGACAAAAGTGTCTGTTCATATCCTTCACCCACTTTTTGATGGGGTTTTTTTTTCTTGTAAACTTATTTAAGTTCTTTGTAGATTCTGGTTATTAGCCCTTTGTCAGATGGGCAGATTGCAAAAATTATTTCCCATTCTGTTGGTTGCCAGTTCACTCTGATGATAGTTTCTTTGGCTGTGCAGACGTTCTTAAGTTTAATTAGATCACATTTGTCTATTTTGGCTTTTGTTGCCATTGCTTTTGGTGTTTTAGTCATGAACTCCTTGCCCATGCCTATGTCTGAATAGTATTGCCTAGGTTTACTTCCAGAGTTTTTGGCTCTTAGCCATCTATAAAGTACTTTAACATACTTTTTATTTTATTTTTTTATCTCATTAAGTAACCCCTGTTTTACCAATAAGCAAACTGACAATCACAGATTTCTTGTGAGATTTTGGCTAAATCATGTTTGTATCTTCATTGGCCCCCTTAGTGAATGAATGAAGGAAAGAAGGCAGGGATGACGAATGGACTTGTCCCAAATTACAGACGTCGATTTGCAAAGGTAGGACTGAGAACTACAGTTCAATATATTTTTACCCTTTACGGTGTTAAGTATCACACAACACACTCAAATCTTTGCAGCTGTTAAATACCACACAACACACTCAAATCTTAGGCCAGGATTAGCCATTATTTACTTACTCTTTGGTGATTCACAAGTCATATAATCTTACAGTGCCTTAAGCTTTAACTTTTATGTAGGCCAGTTATCATCCTGTAGCTAAGGGAAATGCCAGTTGAAAAACTGTTAAATCCTGGAAGAGTGAGACTTATCTTGTAGTAAACCTCAATATATTGCTTTTATAGGAGATGCTATTTAATCCAACAAGGTAAAATTATTTTATATAGAGATTTTGTCTAAACATGGGAATGAAAAAGATGTTATCAAGTATCTATACTGCTTATTTCAGTGGTTAACTTTACCCCAGTATGAAATATTGTGTACTGTTACGTTGAGCACTTCAAATTTTTTTATTTTTTATTCTCAGCATTTGAAATGAAAAATCCTAGATAGCTAAAGGAATTTTCTCTCACAGGTGAAGAAGATACCCATTATCAGCAGCAGAAATGGTTTCCGGGAACTTGTTATCAGTCATCTGTTTTAATCAGTGCCAAGTATTTTTTAGACATTTGCTGAACTTGATTTCCTTTTAAAGTGCAAGAAGTTGTAATAATTAAAAGCAATGGCAGTATATACATGAAGAAAAATGAAAGTATTCAGAATAAGAATGCAGGTGCTGGGAAAGGTTGCCTAGTCTAAGTGTACATACCTGGGTGATGAAGAAAATCAAGTATCAGTGGCAGCTGTGAGAATATGTCATGACTCGGTCTACATTCATGAGTGAGTCTTTAGTCAACCTGCTAACCCGCCTTTTCATATGTGAGCAATGAATCCACTTTTGGATACTCGTGTAGAGATGTGTTATAGCTGGGAGATGACAGAAAGTCATTGTGGAAGAATAGCTGGACATTTGACAAGGCCTGAAATGTGATTATCTCAACTGACTGCTGCTTGGTAATCAAACTTCAACTGAGCAGCATTTGGGGAAAACAGACATGGCTCATGACTCCCTAGTCTGCATTCAGCTCTCCATCCCCGCTCTGATATATTGTATTGCTCTACTCCCCAGGAACTTAAAAAACAGAGGCCAGTTGATTCTTCTTGTTTTTTTTTTTTTTGTTTGTTTGTTTGGTTTTGTTTTGGTTTTTTGAGACAGGGGTCTTGCTATGTTGCTCAGGCTGGTCTTGAACTCTTGGGCTCAAGCCTCTACCTTCCGAGTAGCTGGGATTACAAATGCCCACTAGTAGGTCCAGAGCAAGAGAATTCTTAATGCTTAGCCAAAAGCAAATGTTTTAAGCAGTATTTTTTTTTATAGATTCCTCTCTGGGTAATGAATAGCAAGATAATCTTCTCTGGCAAATTATCTATCCTCCATGAGTGCTCAGTTTGTAATTAGAAGCTTGTGCTAATGTGAGCAGACAAGCCTATAGGGCTCATTTTCAGGAGAAAAAATTACTCCTTAATTCAGTATACTTTATTCAGTATATTTTTATTATTCAATAAACATGGCACCTATTGCATGCCATGGATTGGAGATTCAAAGTGAATAAACTGACTCCCTGCTTCTTATAATTGGAAGGACAGATAATTAAACATGATTACATATGGACACAAAACATTATATACACTAAGAAAGGATACAGTGAGTACATGTTTCTATGGGAAAATTTTTGATAGGCACCTAACCTACCCTTTAATAGTCACTTGACCCCTTTGCAGACCAGGGAAGGGACTGTGAGAGAAGACAGTTAAGCAGCATATTAACATAGGCCAGAAAAGGGGAACAGAAGAGAAGAAAGAAATTCCAGACAGAAGGGCTAAAACGTGCAAAGGTCAGGAGGCAAAACAAAGATCATGGTAGATTTTTGGAACTGCAAGAAATTAGTGTAGCTGGAGCTAAGGAAGGGCCAGATCATGAAGGTCTTCAAATGCTGTTCCAAGAAGTTTGGATTTTACTTTAATGGTTGTAAGGCAACACTGAAGGGTTTTAAGTAGAAAGTAGAATGATTGAATGCATGAAGAATGCATTGGCATGTGGGTAAGCCTGGAGGCAGAGATTCTAGTAGGGAAGTTATTGTGACAATGCCAGCTGAGGAAGCAAGGTGGTATGAAGGACTGTAATTCAAATCCCTTATGTGACACACCTTCCTATAGCTGTGTGCTGTGGATTGAAAATTTGTGAGAAAGAAGAGATGAGAGTGGAGGAATTTTGAACCCATCTGTGCTCTTTGCCCTTTTAAGAGCTGTTAAATCATGGCATCTTTATTTTTAAAGAATCACACACTCAGAATAACGTGGTCTGAATACTGTAATTTGATGGAAAAAAATTCGTATTACTCAACACTGAAATAGAGTAGTGACACCTGAGTACCTAACAGGCAGATTAAACATGTTAGGGAAATTAACAAAGTTGTCAGATTTCACCAGTTGTTACTAATATACTCTTTTGTGTTTATCTTATGATTTGTTCATGAAATATTTACAAATAAATACATTCATAGGTTAGAGGTGAAAAATTTTCCTTTTGAATTCTTAGTTTTAGAGTGAAGAAAACTGTATCTTGTTCGTTTTGGCACACCCCATACCTCAGACCCGGGACTAGCATACAATAAATGCTTAATAGGAGATTGAAAGTCAAGAATTAAAAACATATTCCCTGAAATTAATTTTCTGGGACCTTTAATAATTCTCATAAAAATTATAAGGAATTTCTTTAACATCAAACAAATATGAATTGGATATAAAATAAGCAAATACCATATTCATTTGGTATCAATGTAGCTTCAGATATATTTATACAACTTACAAAAACTCAGTGGGAAATGTATGGGTGCACCTGAGTAAAGAATTTGGTATTTTGAAAGTCTGAACTATTTGGAATGAAAAAAGTTGAGTGGTTAAAATAATGGATGGGATGAACTAGGGGTTTAATGGTGGCTCACAATTTTCTTCTCAAGGCTGTGACTCCAGAAAAAGCATTTTCTAGCTTCCTCTAATGCCTACAAAGATAATTCTAGATCAAGAACTGGAAAGCCTTTGAATATAAGAATTGGAAAAGCCTATGTGTCTACATATACTTAACCATCAATTGTGTCCAAATCTTCAGACACAATTATAATATTTATATAATATATAATTATAAAAACCTCTTTGTTTTAAGAAAAAAAATACATTAAAAATGTTAGTATTGCCAGGCATGGTGGCTAACTCCTGTAATCCCAGCACTTTGAGAGGCCAAGGTGAGCAGATCACTAGGTCAGGAGTCCCAGACCAGCCTGACCAACATGGTGAAACCCCATCTCTACTAAAAGTACAAAAATTGGCTGGGCAAGGTGGCGACACCTAAATGCCAGCTACTCAGGAAGCTGAGGCAGGAGAATCGCTTGAACCTGGGAGACACAGGTTGCAGTGAGCCGAGATCATGCCACTGTACTCCAGCCTGGGTGACATAGTGAGACTTTGTCTCAAAAAAAAAAAAATTAGTATTGAATATTCCTGGTCACATTGAGTGATGCTCTTGTAACATGAAACCTTTATTTTTTCAATAGAAGAACAATATTGCAGCACTTTATATATCTGTACTCTTCTATAACAGTACAGGCATGAAAATGTATTACACCAACCAAATTCTGTACTGAATGCATGCTACCACTTTCTTTAGCGTTTTCCTTTGTATTTTAGTCATGAGAGTGCTATAGACAGGAATAATATTTTCATGGAGACTCATTACTAGATATTTAATTAAGACCAATCACTATGAATGATGTTGGTAATACCTTGCCCCAGAAAATTTGCCTTTAGTATATTATTCCAGATGCCTTTTTTTCCTTACTGATACAGAATGTAATTTTATTTAGCTTTAAATTTAAGTTGTATGCATCCAAGGAGCTTTTCCATTTTTTTCTATTGCCTACACAATGCCTTAGCTGATGTAACAAGAGTTCTAAGAGGGGACCGTGGAGAATTTTGGTTTAAGTGGAAATACTGAGACTTGCACTTTCCTGTTGGTGGCAGCACTGCCTTTGCTTTCTGTGTCCAGGACAGGAAGAGTTTGAATTCAAAGTAATCAGTACCAAATTGAGCATTCAGGAAGGGGATCTTTAAGTACAGAATGTCTTGAATCAATTAGGTTTGTGATAATGAAACGATTATATATGTACAGTAAAGCAACTTCATTCTTAAAAAACAAATTCACAAAAACAAATTGATTTAGAGATGGTATATTTACAGGATAAAAAATGGCAAAATCTTACAGCTAGTGAGCTTTTCTATTAAATTTAAAGTTTGATACTGGCATTATATTTTTAAAATTTTATCAGTTCCTGACATCCTATTTTCTTTCAAGGAATGGAAGATGTTAACAATAAGAGAAACTTGTAAGCATGCCACAGTAAAGTACATTAATTTTGTATGATATAGAATGCTTTGCATTTGATAGTTTTTGCAGTTTATAGACCTATTACTATGCCTCATCTCATTTTCATCTTCTTATTAACTATGTGTAATATCCCCAGCACAGGAAACCAAAGGTTAGAAAGGTACAGCAAACTCAAGGTCACAACCTGGTATAGAACCCAGGACTTGTATCTTCTAATCCAGTATAACTTCCACAAAACTTAATTCTTACAGTTTTTGTAATTTTTAAATTTTTTTAGTGGAGGTATATGTCTATTACAAATTGTTTTGGACACCTGGTTGTATTAAAATACTGTTGTAGAATACTGAGAAATTTCTTTTAAATTGATAAATAATAGACATTTTTTGTATCACATTTTAAAATATTCCTTTCATTTAAAAATGTTTAAGTAAATTTACTATACACACATATAAATTAAGGATAGATGCTAATCTTCTTAATAAGTTAATGAACATGTGACTGATATTTTATCCTACATTCTGAAATAATAATTTGACGTTAATTTCTTTATCATGAAAACTGTTCACTCATCAGTTTACATCATGCCCTGATTTCATTTGAGGAAATACTTTTTTATTTTTTATTTTATTGCACTTTAGGTTCTGGGGTACCTGTGAAGAACATGCAGGATTGTTGCATAGGTACACACATGGCAGTGTGGTTTGCTGCCTTCATCCCATCACCTATATCTGGCATTTCTCCCTGTGTTATCCCTTCCAAACTCCCTGCCCCCCGCTGTCCCTCCCTAAGGCCCCTCCAACAGACCCCAGTGTGTGATGCTCCCCTCCCTGTGTCCATGTGTTCTCATTGTTCAACACCCGCCTATGAGTGAGAACATGTGGTGTTTGATTTTCTGTTCTTTTGTCAGTTTGCTGAGAATGATGGTTTCCAGGTTCTTCCATGTCCCTACAAAGGACATGAACTCATAGTTTTTTATGGCTGCATAGTATTCCGTGGTGTATATGTGCCACATTTTCCCTGTCCAGTCTATCATCGATGGGCATTTGGGTGGGTTCCAGGTATTTGCTATTGTAAACAGTGCTGCTATGAACACACATGTGCATGTGTCTTTATAATAGAATGATTTATAATCCTTTGGATATATACCCAGTAATGGGATTGCTGGGTCAAATGGAATTTCTATTTCTAGGTCCTTAAGGAATTGCTACACTATCTTCCACAATAGTTGAACTAATTTACACACCCACCAACTGTGTAAAAGTGTTCCTATTCTCCACATCCTCTCCAGCATCTGTTGTTTCCAGATTTTTTAATGATCGCCATTCTAACTGGTGTGAGATGGTATCTCAATGTGGTTTTGATTTGCATTTCTCTAATGACCAGTGATGAGATGAGCATTTTTTCATGTTAGTTGGTCTCATATGAAAAGTGTCTGTTGATACCTTTTGCCCACTTTTGAATGGGTTTGTTTGTTTCTTGTCAGTCTGTTTTAGTTCTTTAGAGATTCTGGATATTAGCCCTTTGTCAGATGGGTAGATTGCAAACATTTTTTCCCATTCTGTTTCTTGCTGGTTCACTCTAATGATTGTTTCTTTTGCTGTACAGAAACTCTGGAGTTTAATTAGATCCCATTTTTCTATTTTGGCTTTTGTTGCTAATGCCTTTGGTGTTTTTGTCATGAAGTCCTTGCCTATGCCTATGTCCTGAATGGTTTTACCTAGGTTTTCTTCTAGGGTTTTTATGGTGTTAGGTTTATGTTTAAGTCTTTAATCCATCTGGAGTTAATTTTAGTGTAAAGTGTCAGGAAGGGGTCCAGATTCTGCTTTCTGCACATGGCTAGCCTGTTTTCCCAACACCATTTATTACACAGGGAATCCTTTCCCCATTGCTTGTTTTTGTCAGGTTTGTTAAAGATCAGATGGTTGTAGATGTGTGGTGTTACTTCTGAGGCCTCTGTTCTGTTCCATTGGTCTATATCTCTGTTTTGGTACCACTACCATGCTGCTTCAATTACTGTAGCCCTGTAGTATAGTTCGAAGTCAGGTAGCATGATGCCTCCAGCTTTGTTCTTTTTGCTTAGAATGACTTGGCTATCCAGGCTCTCTTCTGGTTCCATATGAAGTTTAAGATGTTTTTTTTTTCCAGTTCTGGGAAGAGGGCCATAGTAGCTTGATGGAGATACAATCTATAAATTACTTTGGGCAGTATGGCCATTTTCACAATATTGATTCTTCCTAACCACGAGCATGGAATGTTTTTCCATTTGTTTGTGTCCTCTCTTACTTCCTTGAGCAGTGGTTTGTAGTTCTCCTTGAAGAGGTCCTTTACATTCTTTGTTAGTTGTATTCCTAGGTATTTCATTCTCTTTGTAGCAATTGTGAATGGCAGTTGGTTCTTGATTTGGCTCTCTTTAAGTCTGTTACTGGTGTATAGGAATGCTTGTGATTTCTGCACATTGATCTTGTATCCTGAGACTTTGCTGAAGGTGCTTATCAGTTTAAGGAGATTCTGGGCTGAGACGGTGGGGACTTCTAAATATACAATCATGTCGTCTGCAAATAGAGACAATTTGACTTCCTCCTTTTCTAATTGAATACGCTTTATTTCTTTTTCTTGCCAATTGCTCTGGCTAGAAATTCCAATACTATATTGATTAGGAGTGGTGAGAGAGGGCATCCATGTCTAGTGCCAGATTTCAACAGGAATGCTTCCAGTTTTTCCCCATTTAGTATGATATTGGCTGTGGGTTTGTCATAAATAGCTTTTATTATTTTGAGATATGTTCTGTCGATACCTAGTTTATTCACAGTTTTTAGCATAAAGGGCTGATGAATTTTGTCAAAGGCCTTCTCTGCATCTATTGAGATAATCATGTGGTTTTTGTCTTTGGTTCTGTTTATGTGGTGAATTATGTTTATAGAATTGTGTATGTTGAACCAGCCTTGCATCCCCAGGATGAATCCTACTTGATCATGATGGATAAGCTTTTTGATGTGCTGTGCAATTGGTTTGCCAGTATTTTATTGAAGATTTTTGCATCTATGTTCATCATGGATATTAGCCTGAAGTTTTCTTTTCTTGTTGAGTCTCTGCCGGGTTTTGGTATCAGGATGATGTTGGTCTCATAAAATGATTTGGGAAGGATTCCCTCTTTTCGGATTGTTTGGAATAGTTTCAGAAGGAGTGGTACCAGCTCCTCTTTGAATGTCTGGTAGAATTTGGCTGTGAAACCATCTGGACCTGGGCTTTTTTTGGTTGTTAGGGTAATTGCTGCCTCAACTTCAGCCCTTGTTATTGGTCTATTCAGGGTTTCAACTTCTTTCTGGTTTAGGCTTGGGAGCGTGCAAGTGTCCAGGAATTTATCCATTTCTTCCAGGTTTACTGGTTTATGTGCATAGAGTTGTTTGTAGTAATCTCTGATGGTGGTTTGTATTTCTGTGGAATCGGTGGTGGTATCCCCTTTGTCATTTTTTATTGCATCTATTTGATTCTTCTCTGTTTTCTTTTTTTTAATCTGGCTAGTGGTCTATTTTGTTGATCTTTTCAAAAAACCAGCTCCTGGATTTATTTATTTTTTGAAGGGTTTTTTGTGTCTCTATCTCCTTCAATTTTGCTTTGATCTTAGTTATTTCTTGTCTTCTGATAGGTTTTGAGTTTTTTTGATCTTACTCTTCTAGCTCTTTTAATTTTGATGATAGGGTGTCGATTTAAGATCTTTCCTTGCTTCTCATGTGAGCATTTATTGCTATAAATTCTCCTCTAGACACTGCTTTAAATGTGTCCCAGAGATTCTGGTACGTTGTGTCTTCATTCACATTGGTTTTGAAGAACATCTTTATTTCTGCCTTCATTTTATTGTTTATTCAGTCAACATTCAAGAGCCAGTTGTTCAGTTTCTATGAAGTTGTGTGTTTCTGAGTTAGTTTCTTAATCCTGAGTTCTAATTTGATTGCACTGTGGTCTGAGAGACTGTTTGTTATGATTTCCATTCTTTTGCATTTGCTGAGGAGTGATTTACTTCCAATTATGTGGTCAATTCTAGAGCAGGTGCGATGTGGTGCTGAGAAGAATGTATATTCTGTGGATTTCGGGTGGAGAGTTCTGTAAATGTCTATTAGGTTTGCTTGGTCCAGATCTGAGTTTCAAGTCCTGGATATCTTTGTTGATTTTCTGTCTCGTTGATCTGTCTAATATTGACAGTGGAGTGTTAAAGTCTCCCACTATGATTGTGTGGGAGGCTAAGTCTCTTTGTAGGTCATTAAGAACTTGCTTTATGTATCTGGGTGCTCCTGCATTAGGTGTGTATATGTTTAGGATCGTTAGCTCTTCTTGTTGCATTGATCCTTTTACCATTATGTAATGCCCTTCTTTGTCTCTTTTGATCTTTGTTGATTTAAAATCTATTTTATCAGAGACTGGGACTGCAACTCCTGCTTTTTTTTGCTCCCCATTTGCTTGGTAAAACTTCCCCCATCACTTTATTTTGAGCCTAGGTGTATGCTTGCATGTGAGATGGGTTTCCTGGATACAGCGCAACAGTGGGTTTTTACTTTTTATCCAATTTGCCAGTCTGTGTCTTTTGATTGGGGCATTTAGCCTGTTTACATTTAAGGTTAATACTGTTATGTGTGTATTTGATCCTGCCATTTTGATGGTAGCTGGTTGTTTTGCCCGTTAGTTCATGTGGTTTCTTCATTGTGTCGATGCTCCTTACCATTTGGTATATTTTTGGAGTGGCTGGTACTTGTTGTTCCTTTCTATGGTTAGTGCCTCTTTCAGGAGCTCTTGTAAGGCAGGCCTGGTGGTGATGAAATCTCTAAGCAATTGCTTGTTTGTAAAGGATTTTATTTCTCCTTCACTTATGAAGCTTAGTTTGGCTGGATATGAAATTCTAGGTTGAAAGTTCTTTTCTTTAAGGATATTGAATATTGGCCCCCATTCTCTTCTGGCTTGTAGGGTTTCTGCTGAGATATCTGCTGTGAGTCTGATGGGCTTCCCTTTGTGGGTAACCCTACCTTTCTCTCTGGCTGCGCTTAGCATTTTTTCCTTCATTTCAACTCTGGTGAATCTGATGATTATGTCTCTTGGGGTTGCTCTTCTTGAATATCTTTGTGGTGTTCTCTGTATTTCCTGGACTTGAATATTGGCCTGCCTTTCTAGAATGGGGAAGTTTTCCTGGATGATATCCTGAAGAGTGTTTTTCATCTTGCATTCATTCTCTCCATCACATTCAGGTACACCTATCAAATGTAGATTAGGTCTTTTCACATAATCCCATATTTCTTGGAGGCTTTGTTCATTTCTTTTTACTCTTTTTTCTCTAATCTTGCCTTCTCATTTTATTTCATTGAGTTGATCTTAAATCTCTGATATCCTTTCTTCTGCTTGGTCGATTTGGCTATTGAAACTTGTGTATGTTTTGTGAATTTCTCGTGTTGTGTTTTTCAGCTCCATCAATTCATCTATATTCTTCTCTAAACTGTTTATTCTCATTAGCATTTCGTCAAACCTTTTTTCAACATTCTTAGTTTCTTTGCATCGGGTTAGAACATGTGCTTTTAGATCAAAGAAGTTTGCTATTACCTATTCTCTGAAGCCTTTTTCTGTCAGTTCATCAGACTCATTCTTCATCCAACCTTGTTCCCTTGCTGGTGAGGAGTTGCGATCCCTTGGAAGAGGAGAGCCATTCTGGTTTTGGGTGTTTTCTTCCTTTTTGCACTGGTTTCTTCCCATCTTTGTGGATTTATCTATCTGTGGTCTTTGTAGTTGGTGACTTTCGGATGGGGTCACTAAGTGGACATCCTTTTTGTTGATGATGAAGTTATTTCTTTCTGTTTTTTAGTTTTCCTTCTAACAGTCAGGCCCCTCTGCTGTAGGACTCCTGAGGTCCACTCCAGACCCTGCTTGCCTGGGGATCATCTGCAGTGGCTGCAGAACAGTAAGTGTCGCTGCCAGTTTCTTCTTCTGTTATCTTCATCCCAGAAGGATACCCACCAGATGTCAGCCTGAGCAATCTTTATGACGTGTCTCTTTGGATACATGGGGGTCGGGGAGCTGCTTGAGGAGACAGTCTGTCCTTTATAGAGCTCAAGAGCTGAGCTGAGCTCTGTTTTTCTGTTCGGTGCTGCTGGGCAGGTACATTTAAGTCTGCTGCAGTGGGACTCATAACCACCTTTTCCCCAGGTCCTCTGTCTTGGGAATGTGGGGCTTTATTTATAAGCTCCTGATGTGCTGCTGCCTTTTTTCAGAGATGCCCTGCCCAGCTAGGAGGTAGCCTAGTCACAGTCTGCCAGCAGAGGCATTGCTGAACTACTGTGGGCTCTGCCCAGCTGCTGTATGAACTTCCTTGTGGTTTTGTTTATAGAGGTATACTTAGAACTGCCTTAGTAATGGCAGTCTGCCTCAGTAATGGCAGACTGTCTCTGTAATGGCAGACTGCCTCGATAATGGTGGATTGCCTCAGTAATGGCAGACTGCCTCGGTAATGGTGGACTGCCTCAGTAATGGCAGACTGCCTTGGTGTGGTGAACTACCTTGGTATTGTGATGTCCTTCCCCCCACAGAGCTGGATGATCCCGGGTCCAGCTGTGCTTGCTGTGAAACTCTCAATCCAGAGTGTTTCAGATTGCTGGTCTTTGTGGGGTTGGGACCCGCCAAGCCAGATCACTTGGCTCTGTTTCAGCCCCCTTTATTTCAGTTAAATGGGTGACTCTGTCTCCCAGATGTTCCAGGTGCCAGTTGAAACGGTATCCAGATTTGTGTGAGTTTTTGTGTGAAGACCTGCTGTACCAGCTGAAACAGCCATGCTGGAGACTTGTCACACTTTTCCACCTGGGAATCTCCTGGTCTGTGGGCAGTAAAAATTCATTTGGAAATGTGGTGATCACTCACCCTCTGCATTCTTGCTGGGAACTGCACTCCAGAGCTGTTCCTAATCGGCCATCTTAGGAATCTAAGCGAGGAAATACTTAAAATGTGCCTTTGATCCAGTGATTTAAATAAATATACATAAAACACAAGCCAAATAAGTAGAAAATTTATTGCAACATCACCACTTGATTTAATAAAAAGGGCAGAATCTCATCAATGATAGACAGGATACAGAAAATGTTGTACATATACACCATGGAGTACTATACAGCCATAAAAAGAATGAGTTCATGTCATTTGCAGGGACATGGATGAAGCTGGAAACCACCATTCTCAGCAAACTGACACAAGAACAGAAAACCAAACACCGAATATTCTCAGTCATAAGTGGGTATTGAACAATGAGAACACATGGACACAGGGAGGGGAACATCACACACTGGGGCCTGTTGAAGGGATCAGGTACTAGGAGAGGGATAACAGGGGTGAGGGTATTGGGGAGGGATTGCATTAGGAGAAATACCTAATGTAGATGACAGGGGGATGAATGCAGTAGACCACCATGGCACATGTATACGCGTGTAACAAACCTGCATGTTCTGCACATGTACCCCAGAACTTAGAGTATAATAAAAATAAATAAATAAATAGGACAGAATCTAATTTTATTCTGTCTAGAACAAAAAGAGGTTAGAGATGTGCAGAAGCATTGGACATCCAGGTGATGCGTACCCAGTATCAGTCTGTTAAACTAATTTTAAAAACTCCATTTAACCAGAATTTTGTACATAGCTGGTACTCCATAGTACTGATTGGTCAGTTAACTGACTTTGGTAACTTATTGATCTGACTGGCTTTTTCCTTATCTGTTTTCCTATTTGCTGCCTAGTGGGTCCATCTCTTGACAATTCATTTCCACCTTCAGGCAAGGCTTTTCCCTTAAAACTGGTTTTCTTGCTGTTCCTTGATTTAATTTTGTAAACGTTCTGAGAAGGGCATTATTTTTGAGCAGGAGTGACAGCAAATGGTGACTGGACTTTCTGTTAATTTAAGTGGCTCCTCTGAGCATGGGAGGCATACAAACGCTGTGAATATAGGAAGACATCTGATTTTGTAGAGATGATTTTCTCCATTTGTCACCTAGTGGTGGCTGAACAGAAGTTCTTTCTCTGTTTTTGAACAAAAAAGTTCTTAACCCAAAGGAAAGTGTGAAGTAACTGCTGCGGCTCCATGGCTCTTACTCTGCTGTACTCCCCAGGTCTGGGATTCTTTGAGCTTTTCAAGTCCCTCCATCTTTTCAGCTTCCCCATATCCCTCAGCACTCTAATTAGCCTAAGCTGCTCTGAAGTGGTGTCCTGTTTTCTAAAACCATCCTCCATGCCCCACCCCTCCAAGAGAAACATTTTAATGTCAATAGAGACTTTGCCAGCTGGTTGTGAAAAGAGCAGCAATTAAACCAATTCACACCAATATGTGTAGGAATCTTTATAATAATATTTACATTTTAGAAGAATACACTTTTAAACCAAAATAATCTATAATGATAGAAGTTGATATAGGTAAATATAGGTCTGAGCCAAGAGTGTTCCAGATACTTATTAAGTGGAAGTTTATTCTCATCCTTTTTCAATCTAGATATTTTGAATCTAGATATTTTGAATGGGAATTTATTGGGATGAAAGCTGGAAATTTGCTTATAAAATGGTGCCATGCTTGGTCAAGCTCTGCTTGCATCTGACTGCCCTGTAAATGGTTAAGCTACCATGTAGTTTAGTCAAAGACAATCTCAGTAATTTAATGTATTACATTCCTTCTCAGATGTGAATGAAAGGGTTACTAATGTTGTGAAATTTGCACCAGAGAGATATTAAAGGCAATTTCTGTCTTTAGCCAGCTATGTGACCTTGAAAGGCAAGTTATATAACCTTTCTAAACAACAGCTTTCATATATACTTCATGTGACTGGGGTGTGTAATTCCTGGATAGGAAATATCATTAATATTCCCACATTTGTATATAAACTTAAAACGATTATCAGAATTTAATTGCTGTTATTGTTATTGTTTTTTGGATGGAGTTTCACTCTTGTCACCCAGGATGGAGTGCAATGGCAAGATGTCAGCTCACTACAACCTCCGCCTCCTGGGTTCAAGGGATTCTCCTGCTTCAACCTCCCGAGTAGTTGGGATTACAGGCATGCGCCACCACACTCCACTAATTTTTGCATTTTTAGTAGAGATGGGGTTTCACCATGTTGGCCAGGCTGGTCCTGAACTCCTGACCTCAGGTGATCTACCCGCCTCAGCTACCCAAAGTGCTGGGATTACAGGTGTGAGCCATTTTGCCTTACCATTGTTGTTGTTTTTAACTTATCAAAATAAAGCTAATGTGAAAGAATAAGTATAGAAATATTCAAGAAAACTGTGAAAGGAAACAAATAGTAAAGGGGAAATTACCATACAGATCTTATTAAGTTGGTGCAAAAGTAACTCCAGGGTTTGCAATTACTAGTGTACAGTAATTTACCAATGGCAAAACCTGCAATTACTTTTGCACCAACCTAATAGAACTCCCTGTATGGCTACTGCAGTCAAAGTAATGTGAATATTGGCTCAAGAATGAACAAATCAATCAATGGAACAGAACAGAAAGCACAGAAACTGATTCACATATTCTTCAAAATAAATAATATACGATGATGCTGACATTTCAGTTTAGTGGGAAAAGGAAGAATTACCTTATAAACAGTGTTAAAGTAATGGAATATTCACCTTAAAGGAACAAAAATAGATTTGGAAGTTACAGCAAATACAAAGAGAAATTCCAGCTGTAAAAATGACCTAGGTAAAAAGATATATAACTACAAAGCATCAATAATGAAAGAGACTATGAATGACCTTGGGGGTAGGATAGGGACCCTCACAGGCAAGACAGAAAAATCCAGAAACCGTTAGAAAAAATGGATAGACTTGACTACATAATAACATAACATTTCTGAATGGCAAAAGACACCATTATAAAGTTGAAAGACAAATGATAGATTAGGAAACAATGTTTGCCATATATGTGACAAGGTGTTAATTTTCCTCATAACAGTGACTCTTGCAAATGGATAAAAGACAAGAAATATAATAGAAAAATATGTACACAATTTGATCTAGCAATTCTCAGAAGAGGAATAGGAATACAAATAGCCAATAAACATATGAAAAGATGCTGTACCTCAGTGCAGTCAGGGATATGTATATTAGAAAAGTAAAGAGATAGCATTTTTTTATGTATCAGAGAAATAGAAGATTTAAAAACTGGATCAAATTCACGTTGACAAAAGTGTGGGGAAAATGAATACTTATTAAGTATTCTTGGTGAGTGTGTGACTTGCTAAAACATTTTTGAAAGTCAGCTGATAATATTAAATTTAAATGTGCATATATTTGACCTAGAATTGGTATTTCTCAGAATCTAGCTTATATAAATAAAAGCACTAGTTTTTGAGGAAAAAGACATGTAAAACTGTATATTTTTGCATTAAAAATAGATACCCCCAAACCCTAGATACATCCTGCTTTGGTTTGAATGTATCCCCCCAAATTCCTGGATTGGCAACTTAATTCCCAATGCAACAGGGTTGAAGTGGGGTCTTGAAGAGGTGATTAGGTCACAACAATGCTCATGAATGGATTAATGCCATCATCAGAGGAGTGAGTTAGTTATGTGGGACTGGGTTTCTGATGAAAGGATGAATTTGGCCCCATTGTCTCTCTCTCTCTCATTGCTCTTTCACCCTTCTTCCCTCACTAGATGTGGTCCCTTGGTCTTGGACTTCCCAGACTCCAGAACCATGAGTCAAATAAATTTCTGTTTATTATAAATTACCCAGTCTCAGGTATTCTGTAATAGCAGCATGAAGCAGACTAAGACATGCCCTGAGTATCTGCCAATAGGAAAAGTATTGAATAGATTATGGCTTATTTATACTATAGAATATCATATAAATATTTACATACATCTATACTAACTGACTTAGAAAAATATTCATGATTTATTGTGAATTTAAAAAGCAAGTAGTTAAACAGTATGTATAACATGATTTATTTATTTTAAAAATATTTTGCATATTTTTCTTAAGCCTATGGCACTCAGTATTCCCAAGAGGTCTCCCATCTAAGTACTAATCAGATTTGACCCTGCTTAGCTTCTAAGATCAGATGAAATAGGGATGTTCAGGATGGTATGGTTGTGGTTGATTTAATTTTTATAAAAATAAAAAAGACTATACACATATTTAATATAAGACTGTATATATGTGTTGTGTGTGCCTGTGTGTATATGTGTGTGTGTGTGTGTGTGGGTGTGAGTGTGCAGACATAAGAAAGACTTATAGAAAGATACATTCCAAAGCAGGGTGTATCTAGGGTTTGGGGGTGTCAACAATTCCAAAGTATTAAAATTGGTCAAAGCAGAGGAATGGGATTGGATGGGGGAGGAGACTGTTAATTTTTTGAAGCTTAATCTCCCTTTAAAATTTTTTTTTTAATTTCCATAGGTTATTGGGGAATAGGTGGTGTTTAGTTACATGAATAAATTCTTTAGCGGTGATTTGTGAGATTTTGGTGCACCCATCCCCTGAATGGTATACACTGCACACAATTTCTAGTCTTTTATCCCTCTCCTCCTTCCCACTCTTATTCCCTGAGTCCCCAAAGTCCATTGTCTCATTCTTATGCCTTTGCATCCTCGTAGCTTAGTTCCCACTTATGAGTGAGAATATATGACATTTGGTTTTCTATTCCTGAGTCACTTCACTTAGAATAATAGGAGACTATTCATTTTTTATATCCCTATATTTCTTGAATTATTACAGAGAGCCTTTATTACTGTTACAGATTGAAATTCATCCCCCAAAATTCATATGTTCAAGTCCTAACCCCCAGTACTTCAGAATTTGACCTATTTGGAAACAGGGTCATTGCAGATATAATTAGTTCTGATGAGATAATACTGGAGTAGGTGTCCTTATGACTGGTGCCCTATAAAAAGGGGAAATAGGGACACAGAGTCAGACGTACATAGAGGGAAGACAATGTAAAGAGACACAGTGAGAAGGTAGCCATTTACAAGCCACAGAGGGAGGACTGGAAGACATCCTTCTCTCTCAGCTCTCAGAAGGAACCAACCCTGCCAACACCTTTATTTTGGACTTCCAACCTCCGGAACTGTAAGACAATACATTACTGTTGTTTAAACCATCCAATTTGTAGTACTTTGTTATGGCAACCATAGCAGACAAATACAATTACTGTTGTAATGAAAAACTAATAAAGTATTTTTCAAAAAGCTACGGAATGAAAAGCAGTTTATTCATTCAAGAAACATTCATTAAATATCTACAATGTACAAGTATTCTGTTACTAATTTTACTTGATATTCTAGAAATGGTAGAGGGTAAGAATTAGTATCTGCATTTTACAAATGAAGTTCACAGTTTAGTAACTTTTCCATTGTCACAAAGTGAATAAGTAGTGGAGTAGAAGTTGGATCCCAGAGTTGGTTAACTTCAGGACTTGCGCTATAGCTGCTTTTCTATGCTGAATTCTACAGCTGTATACTCGATTTCATCATTGTTAATTTCAAATATTTAGCGAACCTTCCTTAAAAAGATAGTTCTCTCCCTCCCTCATGTCAGTAATGTCAACATGAGGCACAGAATGAAAATGCCAGAATGAGATTGCCCACAATACATGGTATCAAAGTGAAATTATTTTATGGAATCTCTTTTTATTGTATTGTGTTGAAGGGAAAGACAGTGAACAATGGTTATAGCCTTTTCTTGGTTGTTCTCAACATTTCATGTTCATTTTTATCTTGCCAGTTGTCTAAGTTAGAAAACTAAAAAATAGGAATACAGAAGAAAAAGGTATTTCAGAAGTCATTTGACTTAATGGTTGTTTGGCTCAATGACATATTTTAGAGTCTTATCAAAGATAAATCAAATAGAAAATAACCATGACCTTGTGATATAAATGTTATACTTTCCAAATCTTTTAGTGTAGTCAGAAGGTTTCTTTGTTGTTATAACTACTTGCAAAGGGCACTCTGATTGCCTTGTCTAGTAAGTCTAGTGATGGCAATTAGGCATGTTGGATGCTAATTACTTTATGCTGCTACTTATGAATAAACACTTATTCATCCTTAACGTCCAGCTCAATTATCGCTTTCCATCATACTCTCTCAGGTCAGTTTCTTGCATCTTGTTCTTTGCATCCATAACATTTTTATACATAGAATATAAAATATATTCTTAACAGCATGTATAGTCTTAGTAACTTATATTATTTACATATCAGAATTTCCTGCTAAATTATAAGTTTGTGAAGTTTTGAGATCACTTTTAACCTGTTCATCAGCAACTCAAACCTGATATATAATAAATGATCAAGAGAGCAGACAGAATTAGAAGTAGGGAGAGAATTTGTGAAGCTTTGAAATCACTTTTAACCTGTTAATCAGCATCTCAAAACGTGATATATAATAAATGATCAAGAGAGCAGACAGAATTAGAGGTAGAGGGTGCATTAGGAATGGAGTAACAATCAATGTGCAAAAATCACAAGCATTCCTATACACCAATAACAGACTTAAAGAGAGCCAAATCAAGAATGAACTGCCATTCACAATTGCTACAAAGAGAATAAAATACCTAGGAATACAACTAACAAAGAATGTAAAGGACCTCTTCAAGGAGAATTACAAACCACGGCTCAAGGAAGTAAGAGAGGACACAAACAAATGGAAAAACATTCCATGCTCATGGTTAGGAAGAATCAATATTGTGAAAAAGGCCATACTGCCGAAAGTAATTTATAGATTCAATGCTATTCCCATCAAGCTACCAATGACCTTCTTCACAGAACTGAAAAAAACACCTTAAACTTCATATGGAACCAAAAGAGAGCCTGCATGGCCAAGTCAATTCTAAGCAAAAAGAACAAAGCTGGAGGCATCATGCTACCTGACTTCAAACTATGCTACAAGGCTACAGTAATCAAAACAGCATGGTACTGGTACCAAAACAGAGATATAGACCAATGGAACAGAACAGAGGCCTCAGAGGCAACGCCACATATCTATAACCATCTGATCTTTGACAAACCTCACAAAAACAAGCAATAGGGAAAGGATTCCCTGTTTAATAAATGGTGTTGGGAAAACTGGCTAGCCATGTGCAGAGAGCAGAAACAGGACCCCTTCCTGACACCTTATACTCAAATTAACTCCAGATGGATTAAAGACTTAAACATAAGACCTAACACCTAAAAACCCTAGAAGAAAACCTAGGCAAAACCATTCAGGACATAGGCATAGGCCAGGACTTCATGATTAAAACACCAAAAGCATTGGCAACAAAAGCCAAAATAGACAAATGGGACCTAATTAAACTCCAGAGTTTCTGTACAGCAAAAGAAACAATCATTAGAGTGAATCGGCAACCAACAGAATGGGAAAAATTTTTTGCAATCTACCCATCTGACAAATAGCTAATATCCAGAATCCACAAAGAACTAAAACAGATTTACAAGAAAAAAACAAACAAGCCCATTCCAAAGTGGGCGAAGGATATGAACAGACACTTTTCAAAAGAAGACAGATATGAGGCCAACAAACATATGAAAAAATGCCCATAATCATTGGTCATTGGAGAAATGCAAATCAAAACTACATTGAGATACCATCTCATGCCAGTCAGAATGATGATCATTAAAAAAATCTGGAGACAACAGATGCTGGAGAGGATGTGGAGAAATAGGAATACCTTTACACTGTTGGTGGGAGTGTAAACTAGTACAACCATTGTGGAAGACAGTGAGGTGATTCCTCAAAGACCTAGAAATAGAAATTCCATTTGACCCAGCAATCCCATTACTGGGTATATATCCAAAGGATTATAAATTGTTCTATTATAAGGACACATGCACACGTATGTTCACTGCAGCACTGTTTACAATAGCAAAGACTTGGAACTAACCCAAATGCCCATCGATGATAGACTGCACAGGGAAAATGTGGCACATATATACCATGGAATACTAGGCAGCCATAAAAAAGGATGAGTTCATGTCCTTTGTAGGTACAAGGATGAACCTGGAAACCATCATTCTCAGCAAACTGACACAAGAACAGAAAATCAAACACTACATGTTCTCAGTCATAGGTGGGTATTGAACAATGAGAACACATGGACATAGGGAGGGGAGCATCACACACTGAGGTCTGTTGGGGGGAACTAGGGGAGGGACAGCGGGGGTGGGGCTTTGGGGAGGGATAACATGGGGAGAAATGCCAGGTATAGGTGATAGGGAGGAAGGCAGCAAATCACACTGCCATGTGTGTACCCTATGCAACAATCCTCCATGTTCTTCACATGTACCCCAAAACCTAAAACACAATAAAATATATTTTAAAAAAATAAAAATAAAATGTGATACCTAAATAATGAAAAAAAAATAATAGAGTAACAGAAAAACGACTTCACCATCAAGCCTAAGACTGCCTCATTGTTTATCTCTCCCAAATGCACTACACTTCCAGTTGGCATGATTTGTAGGTCATTCCCTCTTGCAAATGCATTCTCTTATTCCCAACCTTCTGTCTCTCTCCCTTGCAAAATACAGCTATCAGTATTTGTAGTAGTACTAGTTCTCTTACTAGTACTGCTAATAACTACACTGGTAATAGCCAACACTTATATAGCATTTATTGTGTCAGATGTTGTTCCAAGTTCTTTATATATACACTAACTAATTTAATCCTTAAGCTAAATCTCTTAGATAGGCTCTATTATTAGCCCCCTTTAAAAGGTGATAAAACTAAAGTACAAAGAGATTAATTTGACTACTTGCCTGAGGCCACACAGCTCGTAAGTGGTGGAACCATAATTTGACCTAGGCAATCTGGCTCCAGAGTCTGTGCTCTTAATCATTATGTCTTATTAACCAAAGAAATTGGACCTGTAATTGATAGAGTGATCTAACTATCAATTATCTAACATCTGTCTATTTTATTAATTACCTTTTTCTATATATAAAAATTATTCACAATTACAGTCAGGCAGTGCATGACAATGCTTCTTTTGGCCAATGATGAGGCACATATATATGATGGCGATCCTGTAAGATTATAATGGAACTGAAAAATTCCTATTGTCTAGTGATGTTGTAATGTCATAGTACAATACATTACTTTTTCTATGTTGTAATATACAAATACCATCGTCTTACAATTACCCACAGTATTCAGTGTAGTAACATGTTGTACAGGATTGTAGCCTATGAGCTGTAGGCTATACCATATAGCCTACGTGTATAGGTTTGTGTAAGTACACTCTATGATGTTCACACAATGACAAAATTATCTAATGACCCACTTCTTAGAATGTATCCCTGTTACTAAGTGATGCATGACTGTAATTAGTTTTTTTTTTTGAGACAGAGTCTCACTCTGTCACCCAGGTTAGAGTGCGTGGCACAATCTCTGCTCACTGCAACCTCTGCCTCCCAGGTCCAAGTGATTCTCCCACCTTAGCCTCCTGAGTAGCTGTGATTACAGGCACCCGCCACCATGCCTGGCTAATTTTTGTATTTTTAGTAGAAATGGGGTTTCACCATGTTGGCCAGTTGAACTCCTGACCTCAAATGATCTGCCCACCTTGACCTCCCAAAGTGTTGGGATTACAGGCATGAGCTACTGTACCCAGCCTAGTTTTTAATGTTTTTAAATTAAAACACATAAATACGTAATTTCATTGTCAAACTTTCAGAGTAGAGCCAAGGCTTTTTTCTTTGCTGATAAACATTTCTGATATGGTTTGGCTGTGTCCCTACCCAAATCTCATCTACTTATTGGATACTGTGCTCACTACCTGGGTGATGGGATCCATGTCACAAACCTCAGCATCATGCAATACTCCCATGTAACAAACCTGCATGTGGACCCCCTGTATCCAAAACAAAAGTTGAAATTAAAAACAAAACAAAACAAAAAACTTCCAGAAAATAACACAGGAGAAAATCTAGATGATCTTGGGCAAGGTAACAACTTTTTAGCTCCAGGAAAGAAATAATTGATAAACTAGACTTCATTAAACTTAAATTTCTGTTCTGTGAAAAATACTGTCAACAGAATGGAGGTTAACATTTACAAAGGATATACCAGATAAAGACATTCAAGAGAATACATTCAAGATATACAAATAACTTAGAACGCAATGAGAAATGAACAAACTAATGAAGAAATGGGCAAAAGATCTGAATAGGCCAGGCACGGTAGCTGACACCCATAATCCCAGCACTTTGGGAGGCCGAGGTGGGCAGATCATGAGGTCAGGCATTCTAGACCAGCCTGGCCAACATGGTGAAATCCTATCTCTACTAAATATACAAAAATTAGCCAGGTGTGGTGGTACATGCCTGTAGTCCTGTCTACTCAGGAGGCTGAGGCAAGAGAATCACTTGAACCTGGCAGGTGGAGGTTTCAGTGAGCTGAGATTGCACCACTGCACTCCAGCCTGGGGACAGAGTGAGACTCTTGTCTAAAAAAAAAAAAAAAAAAAAAGTCTAAACAGACACCTCACAAAAGATACACAGATGGCAAATAAGGATGTGAAAAGATACTCAACATCATATGTCATTAGGGAATTGCAAATTAGAACAAGATACTGCTACACATCTATTAAAATGGCAAAAGTCCAACATGTTGACAACATCTAATTCTTAGGAGGATGCGGAGCATCAGGAACTCTCATTCATTGCTGATGGAAATGCAAAATGGTACAGCCACGATTGAAGAAAGAGTTTGGTGGTTTCTTACAAAAGTAAACATGCTCTTACCATATAATCCAGCAATTGCATTCCTTGGTATTCACTCAAATGAATAAAAAAGCTAAGCCCACACAAAAACCTGCACCCAAATGTTTATAGCAGCTTTATTCATAATTGCCAAAACTTGGAAGTATGTCCTTCAGTAGGTGAATACATAAACAAACTGTGGTATATTTAGACACTGGAATATTATTCAGCACTAAGAGGAAATGAGTTATCAAGCCATGTAAAAACATGGAGGAACCTAAAATACATATTAAGTGAAATAAGTCAATATGAAAAGGCTATATACTATGATTACAACTATATAACATTCTGGAAAAGGCAAAATCATGAAGATAAGTAAAAAGATCAGTGCTTGCCAGGGGTTGGGGAAAGGAATGATTTGCAGGGTGGTAAAACTATTCTCTGTGATACTATTATATTAATACATTTGTCACAACTCAGAATATAAAACACCAAGAGTAAACTGTAATGTAAACTATAGACTCTGATTTATAATGATGTGTCAGTGTAGGTTCATTGCATGTAATAAATGTACCATTCTGGTTTGGGATGTTGACAGTGTGTCTGTTGGGGGCAAGGTCAGGGACAGTAGGGAGTACTTTCAATTTTGCTGTGAACCTAAAACTGCTCTAAAAACAAACTCTGTTAAAAATTATTTCAGTCATCACTGTCCTTTATTTTCTAAAGTTAAATGTCTTAAAAATCATTATTCCGTGTGTGTGTGTGTGTGTGTGTGTGTGTGTGTGTGTGTGTGTGTGTGTGATGGGAGGATAAATCTGGTCCCTATTACTCTGTCTTAGCCGGACGTGGGAGTATCTCTTTTCTAACATCTGTGTTGGTCTCACTTCTAAAAGTACATCAGAAGAAATGAATCATACATTTGTTTTAGTATAAAAACTGCCCCTCTGTATGTTTAAGCCAGGAAGTATAAATCTAAATTCCTTAAAGAGCTTCTAATTGTAGGGAAACATTTAGAAACAGTTTACTAATAGGCACAACCAGGCTTTATGCCCAGTTTCAAAGAAGGCAAAGTCTTTAGTACAACCCCACTCTCTTAGGTTGGGTCTTCCTCTCACAGCCATTGTCTCTGGGGCTTCCTGGCTCTCCAGAATTCCTTTCACATTCTACTTTACTCAAGACTGTACTCTCCTTTGGTTCAAACAATTTGCTCTGGGCTATGTCCTGCTCTTGGCTAATATATATTGGAGAGAAAATGGATATTATTCGGTAAATGTATTATGTAAGCATTTTAATGGGCATCTGTTCAAAACTGTTTTGTTTGTTTGTTTTAAGACAGAGTTTCACTCTGTCACCCAGGCTGGAGTGCAGTGGCATGATCTTGGCTCACTGCAACCTCTGCCTCTTGAGTTCAGGAGACTCTCATGCCTCAGCTTCTGGAATAGCTGGGACTACAGGCACCTACCACCATGCTTAGCTATTTTTTGTATTTTTGGTAGAGACAGGGTTTCACCATGTTGTCTAGGCTGGTCTCAAACTCCTGTCCTCAGTGATCTGACCATCTTGGCCTCCCAAAATCCTGGGATTACAGACGTGAGCCACCACACCTGACCAAAAACTGTCTTAATACGCAGCAATAACTCCAATTACAGACGTTCTAGACATTCTGGCAGGTTGGTGGAAATGGTATTTTTAGGTAGCTCAGAGTTTTTATGCTGCTGTATTACATACATTGGGCTAGCTCTTAGGGTCCTTTCTTTAGGGTCAATCCCATCAACAGATAATCTGCTTTTGGTTTCCTCTTTATTATTAAAAATTAATTGGTTTTCATTTCTAAATTTCTCTGTATTTATTTGAAAATGACAAGTAAAGTAAAATAATGTCATTTCCCCACCATTTTTATTAGTCAAAGAGAAATGATGGCAGTTAACCACAGCACTTAAGAGCTTTGGTGATTTTTTTTGGTTTGTAAATGTCCTTGCTTTATGTATTTGAATGTTGAAAGTAGTTATCTGAAACCTGTGTGGTTTTTCATCTAATTGAACCTCATCTAATTTTACAAATATGAAAGTGTCATTCCACTAACCTCCAAAAATTAGTGGATGGGGCAGACTCCTGGAAATTGAATAAATAATGCAAAGTGAAATGGGAAGTTAGCAGTTAGTAATCTACTGAAAGTTTATGAGAATATATGTTAGCTGACCAATTTGACAATATCCTACCTGAAATTTATGAGTAAATGCCAGTTTTTCACTTTTGTGACAATCAAGTCATAGAAAAAAAGGGGAGTTGGTAAGTTATGACTAACATTTCTCACATATATCCATTAGGTATGGAGTATGTAGAGAATACTATGGCTGTGTCTTTAGTGTTGGGGAATAGAAGCATAAAACAGCAGAAAGCGGAGACATAGTCCTGTCCTCAAATAATTTATAACCTATTTGAGTCAATTCCAAAGAAAAATATTTTGTTAACCCAGCAAGAAAACAAACATGTGAAAGGTGAGCCACCATACAATATTTTTACTGGTTCATACCCATAGGTCTTTCCATTCTTAGCCATGAGAGAGTGAGTGATGGTATCATTAATGTTAGTTTACAAATCAAATCATGGAGTGCAGAGTTTTCAGATCCTAGGTCTGCAAGCTTTCATTGCATCATCTGAACTGAAGTTCCACTGTAATAAAAGACAAGGGTTATTGTGATGAGCTAACAACTCCATGGATGAGGGAGTCTGGTGAATGGGTACTATATTTACACAAGTGGTTCTGCTTTATGATGTCATCTTCAGTGTGGTGATGTTTTACTTATTTCAAAGCAAGGAATATCTGTCCTATCCTAAGGAAACCAGATTGCAATAAAAGAAAAATCTGTTTCAATTTGAGAAAATGTTCATTTAAGTATAAAAACTATAACCAATATGAGGAATACAATGCATTTCTTTTATATGAGTTTTAGATACTGATGGTAGCCTCACTATTTATAAGGGCAAGAGATTTTTAATATCTAAAAATAATTACAGATAGTCACACAGTTGTATAACTTTCTATTGTAATTTATTATTTGCTCTTGGAAAGCAAATTCATTTATTGTAATCAAAAGATGTGTTATAGGGTTATTTCATACATGGGAGATTTTCAAAGTCCTGCAATGATGACATTGATATAGTGCCACTATTCTGTTATAACCTTTGTATATTATTTAAGTGTAACAAATACTTCATTCATTGCTTGGCCTAAACTTTGCATTTGATGACATTCTTGCTGCTGTGTTAATATCAGGTCTATTAAGCTGGACCTCATGGTCCAATACCCTTTCTTTAGATTTGACCCCATGAAGTTTAGGGGTCTTGAGCACAGTGTGAAAAAGCAAAGGGTTTCATTCTCACCCAAGGAGCTCATTAGGACTTTATAGAAACACAATAAATACTCACACAGTACTAACATTTGCACTGAGGGATGCTCACCAGACACACAGCCTGGTGTCAGAAGGTGTCCATTGTTCCCTTTATTTAGGCCTGCACACTGATTTAGTCTGCCAACTAAAGAGAGTGCTCATTTGTAAGCTGGCGTTTTTTTCTTTGTAGGAAAGATTCATTTACTGGTATCTTAGCTTTGCAGGATTTTTTTCCACGTTTCTCTGTCTTGATGCATTTCTTAATGCTTCTACTTAAATTTTGGATTGCATAATTTAAATCAACCTCCATAATCCACGAAGGAATTCCAGTGAGAACTGCTGACAACAGTATCTGTACTAGAGACCTTTATTCTCTCATAAACTACAATGTATTATAATTCATCAATCCCATTTGCCTTATTAAATACAATCTTATAATGCAAGTAAATATTGCTAGGTTGGTTTAGAGGAAAACTGCCACCAACAGAACTACTTTAATTTTAAAGCCCGGTATGCATCAACCCTCTGCTACACCTTCCAAAACTTTTATATTTTATAGTAAGGGGTTATGTCATTACATAGACAAATTTTTTAAAATCATATTATTATTCTTAACCACTGCCAAAACAAAGGTTTTCCTCTTTAAAATATATTTCAGTCTGACAGTGTCATGATTTTCTTCCAGGGTTGGGTAGACAACATGAAATTGGATTTGTCTCCAGAAGCAGAAGCAACTTGTGACTGCAAAGTCCTTTTTTTCTAGGGATGGCTTTTATGGGTAAGGTTGGAGTCTCTAACTCTACTATTCAAATTAACCAGATTTTCTTGCGCAGAATGCCTCTGGAACCCCCTACAAAGACACTTTTCCTCCTCAGCAAATTACTTAATGAAAACACCAGATGACACAAAACAAAGGGGTTTTTCCTACTGATGTCAATCAAACTTTGATGGTTTTGTTTTTATTTTTGCAAGAAAATAATGGGACAATTTTGTTTTACAAAGTTAGGATTCATTTCTACAACTCTGCATAACTTTCCAAGAAAATTTAACTGGAGTCTTGGGAAAAATATTGGCAAGTCAACAATTTCCAGTTAATGACCTTGTGATGAGACTCAAATACAAGCTAAAATAATCCTCCTATTTTACCATCCAGCTACTCTTTCTTTTCTCTCTTTTTTTTTTTAACTTTTTCCCAGCTACTCTTTAAAGAGAAAAGTGACTTAGAATATAGGGCATGCTTCTATTTGGCATATGCCAAGAACACTTACTGATCCTTTACTATGTATTAAAACTCTGCAATTCATATTATGGATCCAAAAATGAACAAGAGTACTCTAGGAGTCACCAGCCTGGTGAGTAGACCCAACAGACCATCATATGACAGAGCAACGTAGATCATTAATGGAGACTGGGCTGGAGGTGGCGAGAGGTAAACAGGACGGAAGAAGGGGAGAGCTAAGCTTTGAAAGTAGATTTCCGCAACAGTTAGTGGGGAAAATGTTCTGAACAGGCAATACGGCAGGAGGAAAGACACACAGGTATGACAGTTCATGATGTATTTAGGGAGTAGCTTGTACTGCATGCTGAAGCAGAAAGCTGGGAAATGGGGAAGTGATGAGAAATGTATTTGGAAAAGTAGTTTGGGGCCAGAGTGCAAAGGTCTCTGGATACCATGCTAAAAAGGAATTTGGTATTTCCTCTTGATGGCCCTTAAGAATTTTGGGGATCCATGAAAGGGAATGAAAAAAACCACTAACATGGCCAGGTAGATGCTTTAGGAAGACAATTGATGGCAAAGAAGAGGATAATTTGGAGAGGAGAGTGATTCATTTATGGTGAATGATAGACTCCTGCAAGAATCCATGTAGGCAATCCATGAAGGCCTAAGTGAAAGGAAGTGGAAAAGGATGTGGAAAAGGATAAGAAGTTGTATATTTAAAAGGCATTCATGAAGTGCAATTAATATAACCTATTATTACAGCATATGGAGATGGGCAGCAAGAGAGAAGTGAAAAGTAGAGATAAGTTTGAAGTCTCTAGGCTGAGTGATTGTGTAAATAGTAATACCTAAGGCCAGGTTTTATGGCATATATGGTAAGTAAGGTTTTGGACAAAACTGAGTTTGACAAAGTAAGCAGAAAAAAGACTATAGCTTATGGGAAATATGTATCTAGAATTCAAGAGAAATGTCAGGCTGGTGGTAGAGTTTGGAAATCATCTTCACAGATGTATTCTTAAACGGTAGAGAGGGACAGGGATCACAGAAAGATTTTCTGTCACTTATCTCCAAATAATTGAGAGCTTTTTCAGGTGCTGTGTTGGGAAGGAATTTAAGGCTACACCTAGGCAGAGTGGGAAGGAGTTCCATGAATGATGAGTAGTATCTACCATTGGCTCCTGAGAGGGAAGTGACTGTACCTGTGTCAGATGTTAGCCGTCCCTAGTAAGAGAAGGGAGAAACTTGAGAGCAAACTTCTGGAAAACACCAATTCTTAAGGGATGGTGGGAAAGTTGTGCTGGCAAAAGAGAACAAAAAGAGCAGTCTGAGTCAGTAGAGAAACAAACTGGTATATGGTCCCTCGGGATCTCATATTCAGTAAATATTTGTTAAAGGAATGGATGAGTTAATAAAATCAAGTGTTGACAATTGTACTGCAATTGGGGCAACAGAATAAGCCAGCTGCATGATTCATAACAACCAGCAATTACTTAAAGAGTGTCACTGGATTGTTTGTAACTTAAAGGATAAATGCTTGAGGGGATGGATATCCCATTCTTTATGATATGCTTATTTCACATTGTATGCCTGCATCAAAACATCTTCTATGCCCCAGAAATATATACACCTAAAAAGTAAAATAAATAAAATATCCAGTAATTATAATAAATATGGTGAGATTAAAAAGTCTGGAGAGGGAAGAAATCACATCGATTTTTATCGCAGAAGGGAAGAAGATCAGGAAGACCTCTTTGGAAAAGGTAGGATTTGCATTGAGCCTTAAAGGAAGAAGACATACAATTTTAGTCAGCTGGCGGGCAGTAGGAGGTAAGGCGGAACAGATAACTTGAGCAAGGGTGAAGGGGGGAAATTGTGGCAGATTCTGGGACAGAATATGAACCAATTGTACCACAGAAGACATATGGAGAATCTTGAGTCTCTGACTCTGCTTATCACCACCCTATCTCACCCCTCTGTGTCTCCTCGGCTTTAGGTCAGGCATTGGCCACTTGGAGTTCTGCCAACAGAGAAAGAAGCATCCTGGCGCCCCCCATGTCTGCTTCTGTCACTTATACTTCATAATGCTCTATGATGATGCCAGCAAGAGGTTTAGGAAGCCAGCTTTCCCCAGCTGTTGGCAGGAAGAATTTGCTGATGTAAGTCTGAAAACCTCAGAGGACCTGAAACAAAAGAATGATTGCTAAAAATGGGAAGGCAGAAAATAGTTAATTTAGCATGTGTTGTGAGGAGGTTCTCAGAAGGGACTCCAATATTTCTGGTCTTTTGGTAGCTTTAAGGATTGAAAACCATTATTTATCTTTGGATAAAGTTCTCACTTTCATTTTTCTAGGAAGCGTACTTTTTTTTTTTGATAAGCATTTTAATCATGCAGATGTGATGCACCCTACTTATTGTTCTAGCGGAAGCCCTGAGTTGGTAACATAAGCTCAGCCGCTTCTGACTGAGAGACAGAGTAGCCTTGCTTGTGATGAAAAGCTGGACTTTTGACTTTCATTTTCCAGAATTTGGTATAAGCTTATTGATGGAAAGATTTACATTTTATGTTTCTTTTTACCTTCCAAAAAACCTAGCATTGTACTTTGCTCAATACATTATTTTGTGTTGACTGAATATTGCCTGGCCATCTTCTTACTAAGCTTTATTTGACCATATGACACTGAAGTAGATATTGTATTAGCTTCTTACTAAGCTTTATTTGACAATATAACACTGAAGTAGCCCTTGTATTAGTCTGTTCTCATGCTGGTAATAAAAATATATCCGAGACTAGGTAAGTTATAAAGGAAATAAGTTTAACTGACTCACAGTTCCACATGGCAGGGGAGGCCTCAAGTCATAGTGGGAGTTGAAGGAAGAGCAAAGGGACATCTTACATGGCAGCAAGCAAAGAGAAAGCTTGTGCAGGGGAACTTCCATTTATAAAACCATCAGATCTCATGAGACTTATTCACTATCACAAGAACAGTATGGGAAAGACCCACTGCCATGATTCAATTACTTCCCACAGGGTTCCTCCCACAACATGTGGAAATTATGGGAGCTACAATTCAAGATGACATTTGGGTTGGGATACAGCCAAATCATATCAGCTCTGAAAAAGGTTTTTTTTTTTTATCATCTCTTGGGTATAATGGTTTAAGTAAAACTTATTTTTTAAAGGTATAAAATTAATACATATTTCACAATAGCCAGAAGTTGGAAACAACTCAAATGTCCATCAATCAATAGACAAACAGATGAAAAAAATGTGATAGATACATATAATGGACTGTTATTCAGCCATAAAAGGAAATGGCATTCTGATACATGATATAACATGAATAAACCTTAAAAACATTATCCTAAGTGAAAGAAGCCAGACAGAAAGGCCAGCATCTTGTATGATCCTATTTATATGAAATGTCTGGAATAGGCAAATCCATAGAGACAGAAAGCAGATTAGTGGTTGCCAGGAACTGGAGAGAATGGAGAATGGGAAGTAAATTATTAATGTACAAGTAGTTTTTCTTTTGAGGTGATGAAGAAGTTCTGGAGCTAAATAGTAGTGATGGTTGCATAATATCATAAATGAACTTAATATACTAAACTGTACATTTTAAAATGGTTAAAATAGCATATTTTGTGTTAGGTGTATTTTACTAAATAAAAAATAAACTATAAAAGTTAGTTTCATGTTCATTGTAGAAAATTTATCTCCCACAAAATTACATTCCGTGAGAGTTAGGGTGGCCAGATAAAATACTATACATATAGTAAAACCTAGTCATTGTTTATCTGAAATTTAAAGTTAACTGGATGTGCTGTTTTTCTTTGCTAAATCTGGCAATCCTATCAAAAGTAGAAATTTTGTTTTTATCATTACTTTATCCAAGCCCTTAGGACAGTGTCTGGAACATTGTAGTTCCTCAATATTAGTTACATGGATACAAATTTGAAGAGACACCTAAAAATAGAAACTATAGAAAGGAACTGAAAGCATTCACAGATCTGCAAACCAAGGAAAACAACTCAGAATTTTTGTTTATTTCCACCTAGAGCCTTTTTCTATGTTTTCCTTTCCCTCTTGGTTATTGTTATTACTATAGTATATAACTGCATATCCCACTTTTTTCATTGATTACTTAAATATAAGCAATAATCATAGCACCAAGCTCTCCTAATAAACATAAAATTGTAAAGCTGAACAACAATGTATTTGGTAGATATATTGTAATTTATCTATTTTTGTATTGTAAAATCTGTTTTAAAAAATTTCAATGCTTTATATAGTGTGCCAGTAAACATGCTGGTCTCTAAATCTTTGTTTTCTACTTCTGTAGGATAAGTTAACAGAAGAGAATTTACTAGATCAAGGACAATATACATCTTTTGGCATTGCGAAATTAATTTTCAAAGGGCCAAGTTAATACACAGGTCTACCTGTGATGAATTCAGTGCTCATTTTAGCACATTCTGGCTAGACTATTTTTTTTTCTTTTTAGAATAAAAGAGAGAAAGAAAGAGAAAGAGAAAGGGGAAGTTTTTTTTTTTTTTTTTTAAGAGAAAAAAACAAGTAGAATAAAAGAGAAAAAAGAAAGAGAAAGGGGGAGAGAGAATGAGAATCTTGCTCTATTGCTCAGGATTTCATTTAAATCTGTGAAATGCTTATGCAATTACTAAAAAGTGATTTATTTCTTATTATGTGATCACTTTTAGAATAGGTATGATATAATATAGAAAAAAATATATGTTTTGTGGATATGGGGTGGTAGGTTCTGTAAATATTTATTAAATTTGCTTGTTCCAGGTCTGAGTTCAAATCTGGTTTTTTTTTTTTTTTTTTTTTTTTTGCTCTCAATTAGGTTGGTAGATCTACCTCCATCCCTTC
>PVKP010009460.1:0-34688 GCA_004027715.1 Plecturocebus donacophilus
TGTTGAAAAAAAAAGTGTTTTTTTTTTTTTTTTTCAACAATTGTCTTGGCATTCTTGTCAAAAGTCATTTGACTGTAAGTGTAGGAATTTCTTTCTGGATGTGTTTCTATTCATTGATCTATATCCTATTCTTATGCCATAGCATAATGTCTTCATTACTGTAGTTTTGTACTACATTTTGTGAACAAGAAGTGTGAGTCCCAACTTTTTTGTTGTTTTTAAAGATAGTTTTGGCTATTTTGAGTTTCTTACATTTTCATGTGAATTTTAGGATCAGTTTGTCAGTTTATTTAAAAAAGGCAGCTGGGATTTTGATACGAATTGCATTGAACCTGTAAATCAATTTGAGGAGTATTGTCATCTAATCAATAGATAACAATAATAAATATCATCTCATAAATATTGTCATCTTCCTGTAACATAGTGTTCCTATTTACATGTTTTTTCATTTCTTTTAAAAATTTTTGCCACTTTCAGTGTACAAAATCTTGCACTTACTTTGTTATTTTATTTTTCCTGATGTTTTTGTGAATTGAATTGTTTTCTTAATTTTACTTTTGGATTGTTCCTTGCCAGTGTTTAAAAATGTAATTTTTTAATGTTAATCTCATATCCTGAAATATTATTGAACATGTATGTCGGCTGTAATGGTTTTCTAGTAAATTCCCTAGGATTTGTGTGTCTGTACAAGATCACATTATTTGTGAATAAAGATGATTTTATTTTATTCTTTCCAATGTGGATGGCATTTTTTTGCCTTGCCTAATTGCCCTGGCTAGAACCTCCAGTACAATTTTGAAAAGGAGTAGAGAGATAGGACATCTTTGTCTTGTTATTAATCTGAAAGTACACAGTCTTTCATCAGGTATGGTGTTAGCTATGGGTTTTTTATACAGAACCTTATTGGACTAAGGATCTCCCCTTCTATTTCTAGTTTGTTGAGTGTTTTCATCATTAAAACCTGTTAAATTTTGCCAAATGGGTTTTCTGTCTCTATGGTTTTTGTCCTTGGTTCTACTACTATGGTGATAGTAATAGAATTCGATTTTCATGTATTAGACCAAGTTCATATTCCTGTAATACATTTCAGTTGGCAATGGTACATACTCCTTTTCATATGTTACTGGATTCAGTTTGATAGCATTCTACTGAGAATTTTCATAAGGGACATTGGTTTATAGTTTATCATAGGATGTCTTTTTCTGGTGTTTGTATCAGGGTAATAATGGCCTTAGTGAATGAGTTGAGAGGTGCTTTCTCCTCTTTTATTTTTTGGAAGAGTTTATGAAGGATTGATGTTAATTCTGCTTTAAACATTTCATAGAATTGACCAATGAAGCATTTCTTTTTGTGAAGCTTTTGGATTACTAATTCAATTTCTTTCGTAGTTATATAGATACACTCAGATTTTCTGTTTCTTCTTGAACTAGTATTGATAGTTTGTGTGTTTCTAGGAATTTGTCCATTTCATCTAGGTTATGTAATTTGTTGACATAAAATTATTCATGAAATCCTCCTTCTGATTCTTTTCATTTCTTTAAAGTTGGCAGTGATGTCCTCTCTTTTATTCCTGATTTTAGTAATTTGAGTTTTTCTTTTTTTCTCAGTTGATCTCATTAAAAGTTTGTCCCTTTAAATCTTTTCATGGAATTAATTTTTGGGTTTTTTTGATTTTTTCACTTTTTCCATTTTGTATTCATGTATTTCCACTCTAGTCTTTATTTATTTCCTTTCTTCTGCTTTCTTTGAGTTTCATTTGCTCCTCTTTTTCTGATTTCTTAAGGGAGTTTTGGTTATTGATTTGAGATATTTCTTCTTTTTAAATATATGCATTTATAGCTATAATTTTCCCTCTAAACATTTCTTTCACCACATTCCATAAGTGTTGATATGTCATGTCTTCCTTTTCATTTATCTCAAACTATTTTCTAACTTCCCTTGTGATTTCTTCTTTGGCTTATTGGTCATTTAGGATTATGTTAATTGTTTCAATTTTAACATGAACATCCCAAATTTCTTTCTTATTTTGATTTCTGATTTAATTCCAGTGTGATCAGAGAACATACTTTGCATAACTTCAATACTTTTAAATTTATTGAGGCTTGTTTTATGGTCTAGAATACAGTCTATCCTGGAAAATGTTCCACATTCTGCTGCTGTTGGGTGGAATATCCTGTAGGCATCTACTGGCCTAGTTAGTTTACAGTATTGTTTGAGTCTTCTATTTCCTCATTGATCTTAGTTCTATACAGTATTGAAAGTGAGTTATTCAAGCCTTCAACTTTTATTGTAGAGTTGTCTGTTTCTCCCTTCAATTCAGTTATTTTTTTTCTTCATTCATTCTGGGTCTCTGTTATTAGGTGCGCCACCATATTGTTTTATGTTGCACTTCAAAGCATTACTTCTTGGGCCTGATAAATTTCTGTCTATCACACTACAGTTATTTATTTAACCTTTTCCCCCCCCAGATTTAGAAAGGTCAGGTTGTAGCTGAGCATCCATTCAAAGCTTTATAACTCATATTCTAGAATTTGCTTGCAATTGATTCAGTCTTTCCATTAAGTGGGACTTACAGATGATGCTGGATAAGCTGTAATAGAATTTTGGAAATTGGAAGTCCTTTGGATATTATTTAGTCCATTCTCCTCTTTTCTTTTTGGTTGAAGAAAGTGGGGCCTAGAGAAGTGAAGAAATCTCTGTGCGGTCACAAAACAAATTAATGGAGGGACAGGGCTGGAGCTCAAGTTATTTGACTCTTTGTTCACTATTCTTTTTACTGAGCCACCCTAGGTCTGTATATTAACTGTGTTTTTCAGTGGTTTCTTTGTGCATGTCTACAGACTTGTGCTGCCTGGAGAGTCATCTGGGAATCTTATTTTAAAGTGTATATGTCTATGCATATGCATATGTATGTGTGCGTATTTCCTGTCTGTGTCTGTCAGGGATTCTCATTCAGTATGTCTGAGATGGGATGGTAAATCTGAATTTTGGGAAACCTTCCTCAGGAGATGGCGATGCATAGCCTGGTGTAGACACACTGGGTGCTTTCACAGATTCACAGCCTTTCACTTTGCCCTGTAGCTTGATGAGGTACACACTCTCTGTCAAATTTTCCTGAAAAAAATTCAGCTCTTTTTTGTAAACTTTAAAGTCAGTTTGTCATTAAGTGGTTTTATTTATACCTAATTATCACAATTCCCTAGATTCTTCTCTCCCCCTTTCAGGCAGCAAGTGAAACACTGAAGGCCATAAGGGTTTCCCAGTCTACCAAGGCAGAAGCCAGAAGAAGGGACTGGCTGGCAATAACAGCAGGTAGAACAGAGAGATTTTCAGTTTCCTCAGAGCCTTGTGTGTGCTACACTTCCTTTATGTGCTCAAAGCAAGAGACTCAAGTTTTGAGGAATTATAGAAAGGCGGGAAGACCATTTCCATCCCTTTGTAAAGCAAGCCCTATAGTTCAGGGCTTTTATACTTTGGATCTAGGGGCACCTAGAGGTCTGAGGATAGGATTCAGAGTACTTATTAACTCCCTAAAATGTTAGTCCCAATTTTGTATGCACACACTTGCATTATTGTAAGGAGGGACCCCATAGGTTTCATCAGGTTCTCTAAAGTCCTATGGCCCTCAGTAAAGAACAGCTGTTGCTAGAGCTGGCATTTGCTACAGGATCATTTCAGGTGCCATGTTGCTCCTCCAGGGTATACAGTAGTGCCTTGGGTTTAGTCACTCAGGATCATGGAGAGACTCTCCCTAGGTGCAGATTATTGAGGAAGAATAGAAAACTGACCTGCAGTTATGCTTTCCTTCAGCAGATAAGTCCCTTCTATGTTAAAATAAACACAGAGTAGGTGAGTTGAACATGAAGAAATGAGAAAGGAATATGAACATTTAGAAACATTTATGGCATTTATAAATTCTAAATAGCTATTTAAAGTCTTTGGTATCTTCAATGTGGGGAGCAAATGTGAATGGCAAATTTTTATGCCAAGCTTGATATAATCCCCCAAATAAGCTGCTAACCCAGAAAGATGACCTGTAGCAGGGAATTAGCAAACGTTCTGTGAAGAGACAGACAATATGTGAGACTTTGTAGGTCATCAAGTATCACTACTGGCATGAGAACAGCTATGGATAATATACAAATGAGTTGATATGGCTGTGTTCCAATAAAACTATATTTATGGACACTAAAAGTTGAATGTTGTATACTTTTCTGATGTCATAAAATATGTTTCTTCTTTTAGTTTCTTTTAAACCATTTACAAATGTAAAATCCATTTTTAGCCTGGGGTACATACAGAAACAGGCTGCAAGCTAGATTTTACATGTGGGTTGTAGTTGGCTAGCCCTTGAACTTGGGTAATTTAGAAGCTTTGAATTTTAGAATCCAAGTTAAATGAACATCATTCTCCAGTTTTCTACTTTGGCTTTGGCTAAAGAACTCAGAAATTAGTTAGGCAGCAATTGTAATAATTGAATTTTAATGTCAGAAGGTCCTTACAACTTGATTAGATCTTGCTCTATATTATATCTTTCCATAATTATGCTGATCCATTTTATGGTATTTTTCAGCTCATAAAGGGCTTACATTTAATGATTTCATTTAATCTGGTTAAAAATCATTTTCAAATTTATTTTATTCATGTAAGTAGAACATGAAAGTATTCTTATTGTTAAAAATATAAAACACAGAAAAAAGTGAAAGTTTTTATTAGCCCTCCACCCAAATCAACTGTTTTCACCAAAGAAAACTTTAAGTTTGCTATAGATTCTTTCAAAATCCTGTTTTTAAAAATTTTTTTAAATAAATTTTATTGTGTATATGTAAGGTATTTCATATGATGGAGAATATATAGACAGTAAAAAGGTTACTACAGTGAAGCAAATTAATGTATCCATCATGTTAAATGTGTAGTTATCTATTTTGTGTGTGTGTGTGTGTGTGTGTGTGTGTGTGTGTGTGTGTGTGGCAAAAGCAGCTAAAATCTATGGATTTAGCATGAATCCCACATACAGTAGCTTTGTTATCTGTAGTTTTCATGTTGTACCTTAGCTCTTTAGACTTGTTGACCTTATATCTTGGGTATTTATATAACATTTGCACATCTAGTTTTGTGGATCTTTTTTAGTTTTTGCTTAGTCTTGTGGTAAATAATGTTGTACATATTTAAACTTGCTTTTTGTTACTTTACAATAAATACATCATAGAGATCACCCCATATCAACGCATATAAAACATAGGATCTATTTCCTTTTAGTTCATACAGAGCAGTCTATAGTTTGTGGTATAATAGCTGGTTTATTTTTTTCTTTATGACAATGATTCTAGGTGTGTCTAATTTTTCATGCAGCAAACATTAACCCACACATGAGGAATGCCCGGGCAGAGGGTTACACACATGTTAAATTTGAATAGATACCCTTGACCTGCCCTCCAGACAGGATGGCCAGCCGATACTTCCACCAGAAGCACCTGAGTGCCCTCTTTACCCTGTACCTTTGCATTTTTTTTTTTTTTGCCACTCAGATGACCACAAAATGGAATCTCCTTGATTTAATCTGCATCTTTTCACATTTGTTAGGTGTATACACTTCCCCTTCTGCACGTTTTCTAGTCACATAATTTGTTCTTCTTTTCTATTAGTTTAGTCTTCTTTTGTTTATTTGAACTGTTGGTGCTTACATATAAAGTGGATAGCAATCCTTCATCCATTATATATGCTGCAAATTATATATGTCACAACATTCTCTCACTAATTTGTTACATTTTCTTTTAATTGTGCAGGCTTTTTTTTTTTTTTTTCGTAGGTGTATTGATCATCCTTCTTTGGCCATTCCTGTTGGTATCTAGCATAAGCAACTAGACCTTTGACCACATACATATTAAGGATTTCTGATTGACGAAGGAAACTATGAACAACTTTAACAGAAGGACGACAGATTGATGGAAGACATTTGCAAAATAAAGAAATTGACAAGAGATTAATATATAATACACACAAAGACTTCTTACAAGTCAGCCAGAAAAAAATATTGGGAAACCTAATAGAAAAATGAGCAATGGATATAAATAGGAATTCACAGAAGGAAAATCCCAAATAGCTAGCAATCTGAATAAAGAGATACTCAATCCTACTGCATACTAGATAAATGACAATAAAAACAGCAACGAGATATAACACTGTATCTATTAGATTAGCAAGAATTTTAAAGTTATGTAATCCTAATTGTTGTTGAGGATGTAAAAAAATGGGAAAGCACATGCATCGCCAGCCAGTGTGCTGCGGCCATCCTGGTAATGGTGCAGGACTTGGAGGTCCCACTTGGCGCGTACCTAGAGAAACTCACACATGAATATACGAAAAGGCATGTTCTGCACTACTCATGGCAGCCTTCTTTGTGGCATCAGATTAAAGGTAACCTGCTTGTTCATCTCTAGATGAATGGGTAGGCCAAATGTGATGGGTGGTAAGGAGCTAAAAACACGGATTTGAGAACAGAATGTAAAAATCAGAACAATATCTACAGCTCAGTTCCACTGGTATACATTTGTAGCATGAATGTAAAAAATGTAATGTAAATTTATTAGAGTGGGTGCCTGTGGGAGTGGGGGAGTTGGAATGGTGATCAGGAAAGAAGCGACAATACATAGAGAGAAGAAATCTTGTACAGTTGGTGAGGATAATCGTCCGTCAGCTAGGGCGTTTGATTAACTGAATTCTCTGCATCTTGGTTCCAAAGGGGAGAAGGCATCTTTTATTTCATGATTACAAACATCTTATTCTATAATCATTTCTGACATTCATATGATTTGTTTTCTAGGCTTAGCTTTTATATTGATTGGAATTTATTTTTCTGTGCATTATCAATTAGAACTTACATTTCTTTTTATTCATAGTTAATGGCTTTAATGCTGTTAAAGAATTCATACTTTTCTCCCTAACTTGAAACATAACCTTTACCACATACTAAATTCCCTCATGAATGTGTGTTCCATTCATTTATTTGAATATTTCTGTGGCATTTTCATGCTATTTTAATTACTATAGCTTCATAAAATGTTTGTATGTTCTGTCAGATGAATCTCCACTTGTACTTCTTTTTCAATATTTTGTCGGCTATTCTTTCAACTTTACCCTCCAGAGTAATTTCATAATCAGCTTATCAATTTTATTAAAAATCCCATAGAAATGTGGCTCACACCTGTAATCCCAGCACTTTGAGAGGCTGAGGTGGGCGGATCACTTGAGGTTGGGAGTTTGAGACCAGCCTGACCAACATGGAGAAACCCCATCTCTACTAAAAACATACAGAGTTAGCCGGGCATGGTGGTGCATGCCTGTAATCCTAGTTACTCAGGAAGCTAAGGCAGGAGAATCACTTGAACCCGGGAGGCAGAGCTTGCGACGAGCCAAGATAGCGCCCTTGCACACTCCAGCCTGGACAACAAGAGTGAAACTCCATCTCAAAATAAATAAATAAATAAATAAATAAATAAAAGAAATGTCTGTGGGGTGTGGTGGTCGAGTTTGTAGATTAACCAATGGAGAGTCTTTGCTGCTCTACTTAGTCAGGTCTCTGTTTTCTTCAGTAAAGCTGTATAGTTTGGCTCATATAGTCCTGACAAATTTCATGTTAGGTCTATTCATGACTGTTTCATGAAATTTTTCCTATTACCATGACTGCTTCTATTACAACTTTCTAATTTAATATTGCAGGACATTCCAATGCTATTGATTTTCACCTGATATCTGGTCATTTTAATGAACTGTTGTCAATTAATCCTAATAGTTTTAAAATGCATTCTTTTGTGTTTTTCAGGTAGACACTTAATGAGAGTTTTGCTTCTGTGCAGTATTTTTATTTTTTTCTTATTGTACTATGTAAGACCCAGTTGCAACGCTGCTCCATGATGCTGAAAGTGAGCTTCTTTAATAAGTCTTCTATGTTGCTATTTCATATTTGATTGGCTTTCATTTTCTGGTAAATATTTCTTATTGAATTAGGAGATAGAATTTTTTCTTTTGTTTCTCATCTTCTAGTAGATTTTTCTAAAAACTCAGGACTGGGTATCAAATTTTGTCAGGTATTTTCTCTACATCTATTGTAGTGATAGCAATCGTGGGTTTTCTCAGGTAATGGTTTGATTTTCTCAGAAACTCAATGAGCTAGATATTAATATACCCATTTGACAGAGATGGAAACTAAAGAGCATTTAGGTTAAGAAAATTGCTCAAAGTTGGACAAGCAGTGTGGAGCAGCATGCCACGAAACCTGGATTTTCTGCAGTCAGGGCTGGGTTTTCAGGTCTGTGGTAGCTGTGGCTCACTGTAGCTTAAGAAACAAAGATGAGGATTTGCATATTGTTGATCCCACTTCTGAGGATGTATCTCAGGAGAATAACGTGTGTGAAGACTTTATGAACAGTGATATTTATCACACCACAAGGTAAAAATGGTGTAAAAATAAAGTTGAATGAGAGATGAAATATCAACCATAACAGTCACTAAATGAAACATTATTTTCTTGTTAAAACATTAATGATAAGAGAAGTGCTCCTGATAACATAATGTGTGAGTAAAAGCAATAAGTCTGTGACATTTCTGAAAATCCCTGGGAAGAATGCTGGTAAGAGGAATGAAAGGAAGACGCATATTGAAGTCCCAGTAACAGGAAGCCCCTCCTTGGCAGGATTTTGGAAATAAGCCAGTCTCACGTGCTTGGGCCCCTCTAGAGGGAGATTTGCTTAAATACATAGCTAGTGAAGGTCATTGGGGATTGCAGCACAGGTACCTTGCATCCCTTTCATGAAGCTCTGGTATGTTCTATGCCCGCGTCTGGTCAGTGCTTGCACCACATCAGTGAAAAGTCTGCAGTATCAGTCTCTCTCTGGAATCCTCTGCCGACTCCCCCTGCCCTCCCGACAGCCAGCAGCTGTCACTGCCGGCTCTGTCTCGAGAGCCTGCCACCCTTCATCTTAATGACCCTCTAGACAAGGCAAATGAGGCAGCTCTGCGGGCCCCTTCTCTTCACCTGGAAATGAATTAGTGGTCCATTAGCTTAATGAGGAGCTCTTCCTGTCTCCCCCAGCAGAGGGACTGTGCTTTCAGGAACTTGGAGAGGTTTCGGATGCAGGTCACACCTGTGGCCAATCGGAAACTGTGGTCCAGGATTCTTTCTGCCCACTTTCTAACTACGTGGGTGATGTCTGTCTGCTGCTTTATTTTTTTCCTTTTTGCAAGCAACTTGTCATTTGATCTGAATTTAAACAGCCCCGGCTTGCCTGGAGGAGGATAGGCGGGGGGTGGTGCAAGTGGCAAATGCTTCTCACAGCTGATATGACAGCCTGGAAGGAACTCTCTTTCCAGCTTAGCTCTTGTTTCTGCTTCTTATTCTTTCTTTCGGAGGCATGGATCAACTCTAACAAACAAGGTTTGGCTGGGAGGCTCTCAGGCCCTTTTGGAGTCCTTCTGTATATTAACTATAAATTCTTACTGTATGTCAGGTGCTTCGCTAGGTACTCTTCAAGAATTAGGACATTAAATCCATATAATAAAACAAGTTATTGGAAGCTATTCCTATCCCTATTTTAGAGATGAGAAAACTGAGTCTTAAACAGGTCAAGAAGCATGGCCAGGATTTCACAGCCAGTCTGTAGCTGAGCATGTTAACAGTAGAGCTGGCATTTGCTGAGTGCTTTCTATCTGCTTAGCATATGAACTACATTAGCTCATTTATCCTAATAACCACCCTGTGAAATAGGCATTATTATCACCATTTTAGAGTTGAGGAAACTGATGCTGAGATAGTAAGTAAACTGCCTAAGGCTACTTAGTTAGGAAGTGGCAGAAGTGAGGTTTGTATTCACATAGGTCTGACTCCAGGACTAATAACCATGACACTCAGTTTCAGCAAATACTCATTTAGTGCCAATTAGTAGGCACTGGGTTGGGCTCTTGGAATCTCAGGTGGAATAGGCCATGCCTACCTGAACAAGGTATATATATATATATATATATATATGTCTGTGTATAGGAGGGTTAATTAAGTATTAACTTACATGATCACAAGGTCTCACAACAGACTGTCTGCAAGCTGAGGAGCAAGGAGATCCAGTCCAAGTCCTAAAACTGAAGAACCTGAAGTCCGACGTTTGAGGGCAGGAAGCATTCAGCACATGAGAAAGACGTAGGCTGGGAGGCTAGGCCTGTCTCTCCGCTTCATGTTTTCCTACCTGCTTTCTATTTATGGGCAGCTGATTAGATGGTGCCCACCCGATTAAGGGTGGGTCTGCCTTCCCCAGACTGCGAACCCAAATGTTAAACTCCTTTGCCTGCACCCTCACAGACACACCCGGGATCAATATTGCATCCTTCAATCCAATCAAGGTGATATCATTATTAACAATCTCACCATAAGAGAGGATATTTGATTTAAATATTGAAAGATGAGTTGAGATTAGTTGAATACATGGTTGCTGGGGAGGCGGCAGATGCAGACCTGACAGCTCAAGGCTGTATAGGGTGAGTAGTGAGCAGGGAGTAGGTGGGAGAGGCTTGAGTCTCAGTTTGATAAGTGTAGGGATTTTTCATTGGTGAAGTTGTTCAGGTAGGCAGCATCCTATCGCTGAAGACATGCGATGAGCCAGAATTCCAAATCTATCTTGGAAACAACCAGCCGCAAATGAGCTGCAGAGTGATATGGTCAGAATGGAGGGAAGAGAGACTTGAGGACCAGTTAGGAGACTTCTGCAATCACCTAGACTAGAGAAGACAAAAGCCTGAAGGGACTCTGTGCTGGCTGCAATTTTGCCTTTGGTTTTTGGTCCAGGAAGCTGAGCCTCCTTGGGTCCCATGGATGGCACCATTGACTGGGCCAGAATGCTTCCTCTCCACAGTTGGGTTCTGGGAGTCAGGACTGGGTGTCTCCGATGGACAGTTTGCTCTCTAGGCCTGCAGCTTGGATGGCGTTGGAGAGGCAAAGCTGCATTAGCCTCCTCTAGGTCTTTGTTTGTTGACAAAGTTTAAATTTGCAATTTCATGGTTTGGTTACAATGAGGTTAGTTTATAAAATTCATGAGCTGTTAGGGGAGACTCAGAAATCCCTACAGATCAGTGCACACGGTGGCAGCCGTTACCAGTGTGGGGAAGCACAGCTGCTCGGAGTTCTCTTTTGTGCTGTTCTAAAGCCATTGATTGGAGACTAATTTCTCCTGGGACAGATCGGGATTGGGAGCCCCAAACCAAACGAATGTTTAATTCTAGATTTCTTAATTGTGCTGGGAAGGGAGTTCTTGTGAATGGTAGAGCAAGCAAAGGAGCAAAGTGGTGGGGTGATGTGGGCTGGGGGTGAGAGCTACAGAAAAAAGAAGCAATTCACTCTGGTGGCCTTGAAAGACTTACCTGGTAAGAATGTTTTTAGACTATCTGTGACTGCCTCTTTTGGGGTAAGCAAAGTTAGAATTACACAAAGTGGCTTCTTATGAAAAGATTTTGATTCTAACCATGTCTCTAGCAAGCTCGGGGACTCTGTAAAGGTCATTGACATTGCTGAAGCCATTTCTTGGTCTGGTATTTGAGACCAATAGCAGGATGATTCCAAAGGTATTCCTAAAGAGAGGCTTTGAAATGGCAGGAGTCCAGAATGTGGACTGTGTGGAAGATGAAGAGGGGATAGTGAGCATTTCTGGCAAAGAAATGTATTCTTCGATCTTTGAGCTGGGACAGAACTAGACAGCTTAGTTATTGGTGTGAGGACTGCTATTAAAAGTATATTTTTATTTCTCATAAGTCATATGTACATAGAATATAATTTAAAAGGGACAAAAGGATAATGTAGAGAGCAAGACAAAGCCCCATCCTTTCCCTGTCTATAAGCATCTTGTTCCTCCCCATGGGAGTAGGAGCTGTTATTAGTTCCACATTTTCCCTTACAGAGATAGTCCATGCATTTGGTATGGATGTTTGTGGGAGTGTGTAATTTGTAAACATTAAACAGGGTATTATATGTATTATTTCTAACCTTGCTTTTCAGTGGTGCCATTTTGAAATACCATCCACCGCAGAGCCAGTTCTTTGATTCAGTTTGTTTTCAGACTATTTGCAAACTTCCCTTGCACCTCAGAATATTTATGAGCTCTGAGCTTGAAATGACATTAGCAAATGCTGACCCTTCAGCTTCAATTTTTCTGGACTGATGTTTTCCCTCCTAGCAACCAAAATTGATTGTTTGATTTTATAGCAGAGAAATTTTCACTTGTTGATGAACTGAGGAAGAGCACAAAGAAGAAAGAAGAAATAGGTGGACTATGCAAATAGTTACCAATTAATTTGACAGGCAAATAGTCAAGATGGGAGACAGAAAAGGGTATGATCCAGGAAATATCAAATCAGTACACTCACTGGCAAGAGCCGCATGACAAGAGCAGTTATGAATACCACGAGATTTGAAAGGAACAATTGTTTATTAATCTCATTCAGTATATCAAGGTGGGGGCTTCAAAATTCACAGGCAATTGTCCTGTTCCAGATTGTCTCCTCTGACTAGAGAATCACAAATCCCTGGGAATGAACAGCTTGATAGAGCAATGACTGCCAGTCTTTAATCCTAGAACTCCTGTGAGGTTTGCTATGGGAATAAGAAGGCCAATTTAGACTCATCCATATGTGCTCTGCACTCAGGAATAATGTATCTTGACATGTGTATTTCCTCTAGGATCTCCTTTTACTGCAAAACTTCCCAATTTTAGAGAAGTAATTACAAGAATTACATAGGCTATAGAATATTAATTAATGTTCCTTGTAAGTGGAAAGAGTGCTTCTCATGCTATTTCTCTCTTGGTATCTGGCGTGTTTCTGTAATTCGGTAGTTGTTTCCTATCTGTACTGAATATATTTTTTCTCTCCACCCTGATAACTCTGTTTCCTAAGATGAGATGGCCTCTCCAGTTTTTTGTATTTTATGTGAGCTTTTGGGTTTTCAAATATCATCTTCTCATAAGTCAAGTTGCAAATTCTCATTTATTTCCTGGGTGTTTGCAATCACTGATATTAGTTTTCATTAGCTTATTGGACTGCTGGCTACATCTGTTCGGTAACTCAATAGGAATTGCCTGCTGTGAACAGAGAGCTACATGGGAAATGTGGCTGGCTATTATTTCCTCCCAGGACCCTAGAAAACTACATGGCTAAACATGTAATATGAAAGGTCTTTACAAGTCATTGAATCATTTTTCCAGATTAGATTTCCAAATGTCAAAAGAAACAGCAGCTCATTAAAACTGCAGCTGTAAAATCCACCAACAGCACACGTAGAAAAGTGATTACAGAGCAAGCTTGATTAATTAGGTGTGAAAATTTAGGACCAGCATGGTAATAAATGATGGAACTCACCCAGCAGCCTGCTTCCCTTCCTTCCACTGTGTTTTGCTGAATGGCCAATTCTCCGCTTGTCTGTTGTATAGAGATCACATTTCGGAGCTGGTAAAGTTTACATCTAAATCACAGAGCTAACAGAATACCATGCTTGAGGTCAGACAGAGTTCTGACTTAGGCTTCATTATACTCTTTCATTGTAGAGTATACATCACTAAATCATTTGATACATCACTAAATCATTCTTAGTCTAATTTACTCCATTTATAGATGGTGAATTTCAGTTCCTACTTAGATACCTCGTCTTTGAATAGAAGCAATTTCATTAAAAACATGAACAAAATGGACTTTACATAATCCTGTATGTGGCTTTGGGGTGCATAATATAAGAGATCTTGTGATATGTAAATATTATGTTCATTGTCTAACATAGTTTGGAAATCTGATGTTCTGGTTTATCAAATTAATCTCTTGAATGGAGTTAAATAACATTTGTAAAATTGTCTAGCCTGGGGCGTGGGACATAGAAAGTAGTCAATGAACATTTGATGAATCACCACCATCTGAATGGAAAGAGAAGATTACCAATTCCAGATAATGACAATAGAAAGCAATATACTTATCAGGACAGAAATACTATGGTGAGTACAATATAATCCCTTTTTGATGATTCAGAAGATAGTTTTGTGCCTTGCTTTAGGGTCATAAATATTAATCAATAGTTACAAATATAGTGTTGATCATATTCCATTTCTCCTAGGACCCAAACCATCAGTGACTTCCAGTTGACTCTAAAAGCCCAATTTTCATGATCTGCTCTTCCAGGGCATTCATTATCCGATTCCCATATTATTTCTCACTATTTATCTTAGTGCATCTGAATAGCTACATTCTACTGCTGCTTGCTTATGTCCCAGGATTCTCCACTTACAAGCCTTTGCCACTCATTAAATAATTTTTGGAGCACTTACTCTATCCCAGGCACTGTGCTAGATCCTGGGGGGTAGAAATTTAAACATATATAGTCCTTGACCTACAGTAGCTCTTTGTCTAGTAAGAAGAGACATATAAACACACATTTGTAGGCCAGTGTAATAAACACAATGATAAATGCTCCACCTTGCTATCTAGCTGCAGAAGTTCATGGCTCCCTTAGCCACAGTGCCTTTTTCCTTCACTTCACATAAGCCATGTACTCTGACTGCAGCTAGAATCAAGTGCTTGCCTAGAACAGCCCCCTTTCCAAAATGTCCCTTTAAGCAAGCCCTCTCCTGACTAATTCCTCTGTGCTGTGGCTTCCCTCCCTTACTCACAAGTCTCATGGCAACTGCCAGTCTTTTGCTTCCACTAGTTTTTTCTCCTTTTCCACTCCCTTCTCTACAAAGCCTGAACTTTGTGGAATATTCCTGAAAATGTTGATGGCTCTCTGGAAAGTACTGTAAACTCTTTGTTATTCTACCATACAATCCTAGATCAATCTTTCTGTCTACCTTCTGCACTCTGTAATTATTCTTAGTGTAGTGTCGAGGACATCTGGCCAGGGAAATATCACTAAAACCATGTGCCTTTAGTTCATTTGGTCACTGGTGCTACCCAGAAATTCTTTACATGTTCCTTGTTAGCTGTCAGGCAACTATTTAAGAATTTATCCTTTCTTCAGTAATGGACACATCAAGAACCTTATATTCAAGAGCCTGAATCTTATTTCCAAGAAATGTATTGCTGGCAAAAAGCTTTAAAAAGTGTGTGTGTGTGTGTGTGTGTGTGTGTGTATGTGTGAGTGTGAGAGAGAGACAGAGACAGAGAGACAGAGAGATGATCAGACCTGCAATTCAGCTAGATTCTTTCTGGAAGATGTTTAGAGGTTGGTTTGAGGGGTCAAGACTAGAGTGGAGAGGCTGTTAAGGTAGTGTAGGTGAGGCTAATAAGGGACTAAGCTAAGGTCTTGGTAGGAGTGAGGGGAAGGAGGAGATAGATTTGAGAAATATGTAGTGAGTAAAGTCAGCAAACTCTAGCTGAGGCAGGAAATACAGGAGAAGGTGACTTCTTAGGGAAAAAAACTAATAATTTTCATTTCAACATGTTGAGTTGCAGTTGCCTGTGGGATATTGAAGCCGAGCTTTGATATATGTGTCTGAAGCTCAGGGGATAAGGCCAGGGCTAGAAATATAGATTTAGGAGTCATCGGCATATAGATGATAATTAAAATCATGTGAATGACTGTGGTTACCCAGGGAGCATGTGGAGTGAGAAAACCAGCGGGTGGAGGACAGAACCCTGTGAAACGACAGCCTTTACAGAGCAGATGGAGGAAGAGGAGCCCACGATGAGGCCAGAGTAGAAACCATCCAAGGTACAAGGAGAGCCAGGGAACGTGGTGTCGGGGAAGCCTCAAGAAGGAAGGAGTGATTAATTATATCACGTGTAGTACAGAAACCCAATCAGATTAGGATCTTAAAACGCTCAGTGCAGTTGACATTTAGGAGCTCCTAAGTGACATTTTCTGAGAATATATTCAATTGAAAGTGGGAGCAGAAGCCAAATTACTGAAGGTTGGGAGGGGAGGAAGGGGATTCAGTTAGTATAGATCTCACTAGAAAATGACAGATGAGAAGGGAAAGAGGTAGACTACATGGTCACTACCTAGATGGTTATTGGGTAGAACAGATGGTTGTGGAATAGCTGATGCTGTGTCCTTTCGCTGCAAGGTCCTTCCTCTGTAACTGCTCCATATTTTTATGTGTGATTCAAGGAATAATTAAATGAATAGTTCTACGATGAAATCTCTGAATATCTTCCCATGGAGAAGTATTATCTCCCTTCTCTGAATTCTCACAACTCCAAATATATGGTTCTGTTAAGACATTCATTTCTGTTTTTCTTTAAACCTCATATTATGGTTATTTATGTCTATGTTCGTTTTTTAGATTATTAAGTACCTCAAGTATACCTTATATTTGTTCAATATTTATTGTCCAGTGTTCTATATGCCTATATTTCAGGATGCAAAGTAGCCAACAGAATGCTGCCAGGCCAGCAAGAATTCAATAATTATTGCAGGAATATATCAACCTGAACATCAATCACAGCTACATAGAAATGTTTTGGAACTTTGGTTAGCACTGAGTTTTGTGAATATAATCAATTAACAGAAGGTGACACGTAGGTAATATTTTTACCCTAATTGTTGACAAAGTTCTTTAGGTTCAGCTTCTGCTATACATGGTCCTTGGGAAAAGTCGAAGTTGAATTTCACACAAAGGTAGCAATTGTTACTTCTCTATGGTATGGTGAGTTTAAATTGTTGGGAAGAAAAGTCAGCTGGAAGGGCTTGAATTCGATGTTCTCATATCTTTGATAACAAATACCTTAAACAAAAACTACTCTTACTGTATTGGCTCAAAAGAGTCCTTTGTAGAAGTCTAAGCACCCTTTTCTCTTTTTGTGTCATTTTAGAGGGTAACGGTTGTCAAGTCTCAGTTGTTCTAATATTTAATTTATGTGAATAATGACAGACGTTTGGATCCTCATAGGATTTCTTTAGAAATCCACGTGCATGCCTTGGTTTTTCTTCCCTGGGAAGTCGCTGTTGGGAGAGGACATGGAAAGATATGTCCTGTGTCTTCCCAGAAATCCCAGCACTAGGATAACACTGAAATGGTTTTTTCTGAAAATGAGAGAAGTTTAGAGAGAGACTGGGCACTTACTAATTGAAGGGCATTTATTTCCTTTCAAAGGCAGTCAGTCTCATGTGGGGCCTCTTTTTACCCAAAGCAGGAGGAAATCATGATTTCGATTGTTTTTCTGTGTGAGCAGAGAAAGCTGTTTTGGACAGAGCTCTATTGACTGTCACCCATTTCAGCCCCCATTGATGGTACAACGTCCGCGCACCTGTGAGTATCTGCAAGGGAAGGACTGAAGTCACAGCAGGACTGGTCTCATGGGCCTGCCATGCTCAGAAGGGCCTCTTGCCCGGTTTAATGCTCTGCTGCTGCTGACTTGAAATTCTTAATAAATTTCCAACAAGGGAATCTGCATTTTCGTTTTGTATTTGGCCCTGAAAATTATGTCGGCTGGCGTAAGTGTTAACACTGGTCCATGCTGATGGTGGATCCTTAGCTCCATTTGCGTGTATGACTAAAAGACTCCTCGGGGTCCTGCTGCCTGTGACAGCACCCAATTTCCAGGGGTGCTGGGGAAGAGTGAGAATGGAGAAACGCTCACTTGTTAGTCCTCTTGAAACAGCTCAGCACGTACACCAGTCAGCCACATCATCTTCATATAAGATAACGTGAACATGCTACATACTTAATGAGACCACTAGAGTGTCTGTTCCAATTACCTTTTTGGGGAAAAAGAAGGGAACATGCTGGCATGAATGACTAGCAGCTGAGTGTTCATTTAAAAGGTCAAGTCTATTCAGTCTCTCCACTTGGTGAGTTGGTCTCACTGCCCCACTCCTGGTGCCTTAATCAGATGCTTGTTTCGCAGTTTGATGTGGCACACCCAGGGTTCGATGGGGCCAGTACACTGTGCATTTATTTGGATTAACGTGTCCCATATTAAGTTTCCTTTTCAAAGAGGTTTATGCAGAGCAACAGATAATGAAGTTTCTGCTGCAGTGCCATCAGGAGACAGACAGAAAAGCATTTGCTGGATAGAAGATGCTTTAAGATTGTGAATTCAAACAAGTGAGCTCAAGCCTGCCTGGGGAATGATTTTCTTAAAACAGTTGTGACAAAATCTCATACAGATGCAAAGAAGATGCCTGGAAGCCTGGAGCCATCCTTCATTTTGGATGACCGCTCAAGATTGCAAATATTTGTGGAGAACTTACAAGCTGCCAATAGCGGCGTGGAACTTACAGTGGAAGCATAATTTGAGTGTTAGACAAGGATGGCAGGGCAGAGCTTCGTGATTAAGTTAATATGTATCGATATTTCTCCTGTTGTTTTGACTTCCTAGGCTGTTTAAATTCAGTCTTGTCACAATAAAATATAAAAGAGGCTGCAAAGACATTGATTTTCTAGAAATCCTGCCTCTGAAAGATAGCGTGTGTTTTGTTTTGTGTACATGTGTGTGCTTGCACTTCAGCATTGATGGGAAGGCAGACATGCTACCATTGTGGCGCTAATAAGTATGTTAAATTGTTGAGCATAAATTATCAAGGGAAATATATTTTGATTGTCAGCATAAATCAATTTTATGTGTTACAAAATTGCCAGCATTTAGGTTTGCTGAGGTGACTTATTTCTGGCAGCTGTGAGCACATGATAGTCTGAAAATAGACACTCTGTTGTCTGAGGTCTGCATCAAAACCTGGACTCCTTCATTCACAGGGAGAAAGACCACAGGTGTGAAGGGGTTTGTGTGTATAAAGAAACGCTCATTTCACACTGTTTAACCTGAAGCAAGCGAGATTTTACTAGGCCCATGTTCCTTCAACCAGACTTTAGCCACGCAGATTTGGCCCCTTCATTTAGCATGGCCTGTAATAGCTGTGCTTCCAATTCACAAACAAATGTAGCTGCAAACTTCCAGCCTATTCTTGCACCATGAAACATGCCTCATCATAATTGAAAAAGGTTTGTTTAGTTTTAGCAGACAATACCCTATTATCTAGCCATCTCACTATTATCTAAATGGAAAGAACCAATAATAACTATAACCAGAATGTTTACAAACCAGAATGTTAGTCTCTGCATTTTATACTTGGAGTTTCTGTGGTTGCAGGGGGTGCCTCTATAGATGCATAGATTAGATGCATCCCTATTAAAATATGAATGCATATATTATATTCACATTTGAATACAGATGCCTCTAATCTAGGGATTTTCAATATTCAAAACAAATTAATAATGCTTCTCTTAGAAAACCCAAGTCAGAGAAGCCAGCAAGTTGTCTTTCTTCCCCAGATTGTAAGTCCTACTGAGCCCTCCCTCTCTGGGGCAGACAGCACTGGTGAGGCGGAAAGCTGCAGTCTGTGGAGGACTGTGTTCCCTCTCTCACCTCTCTGTTTCTGTTTCTGTGGTTGAACACTTTTTGGGGGCAGAGAGAAGTTACTTGGTTATTTTGGTTTGGTGGGACTGCCGGTCAGACTGTAGGGAGCAAAAAGCAGCAGAGACCAAGATGGTGATCATGAAGGAGTATGACCTTAGCGCCAAAAAGGACTCTGAAACAACACTGGCTGAGCAGCACTGGCCACGGCTTGCTCTTAGAAGTGCTGGCTCTTTCCTCTTGAGGATGGCACATGCCTGGGGCCTGGAGGAGGGACTGTGAGGCCAAGAGCACAGCCCCTGGGGCAGACTGCAGGGATCTGAGTCCTGGCTCTAGTTCTACAGCTGTATGACTTTCGCAAAGTATTTGACCTTTACCTACCTTCGTTCCCCCACCTTTGAAATGGGAAAAATAACAGTACTCACCTCAGAGGTCTGCTCAATGAAATAAGATAATATATAGAAAATGGCTAGAAAAGGATTTGGTATGTTAAAAAAACAGTATATGTCTTAGTTGTTTATCTATATATAGACAATTCAGAATGCAGCAGTCACCCCTTATATAGGCATTCAGGAAATAGCTATAGTGGTAACTTCAAGTCTAAATCTTTATCTACTCTTTGATTTGGGAAAAAACATTTTATTATTCCTTCCACAAATGGTTTTTAATTGTTTTTATTTTCCCAGCCACAGAGTTGGGTAAATATTTTAGTCAAATTTCTGAAAACTCTACAGGACTCTCCAAAATGAATGGGGATTTTGAGCTATATCAAAAGGAGTTGGTACTCTGTGGGTCTTGAGGAGAAAGCCAATATGGGGAGTTAAAATGACCCAAAATTAGTCTGAATTGAAGCAGGTATTTAAAGTGCTCTTTTAAAAAGGAAAAACGCAAATAAGAAGTCAAAGGCAAAATGATTGGAAGGTCTGAAGTTGTCACTGGCAGATAATGGGATGATGTACAAACAAACAAAAGAATTAAACCATTGGAACTGAAAGCAGAGGTCGGCGGAGTTTTCAGATACAATATTAACTTAAAAAGACAAAATGCATTTCTGCTTACCAGCCAGAATACTTTAAAAATCCAAGATACCACCTATAACAACCCAAAACAAAAGCAACGTGTATATTAACTAGAAATATACAATCAATATTTAAGAAAAAATTTAAAAATCTGTTATGGATATTTAGAAATAGTATAAATATATATTGAATCATTTTATACTCTGAATAGGATAATTTATCACAGTAAATATGTCAATATTCCCAGACTAATCTATATATTCAATGCAAATTAAATGTCCAATTAAAGTACTAGCTGGATTTTTTTTAGACAGGGTCTCATTCTATCACCTAGGCTGGAGTGCGATTTTACCATCTTGGCTCACTGCAACCTCTGCCTTCTGGGCTCAAGTGATCCTTCCACCTCAGCCTTCTGGGACCACAGGTGCATACTACCATGCCTGGCTAATTTTTTGTATTCTTTTTGGTAGAGACGGGGTTTTGCCATATTGTCCAGGCTGGTCTCAAACTTCTGAGCTCAAGTAGTCTGACTGCCTTGACCTCCCAAAGTCCTGGGATTACCAGTGTGAGCCACCATGCCTGGCCTAGCTGGATTAAAAAAAAAAAAATAACTCGATAAATGTATTCTAACTGTATTTGAGAGGACAAAGGTCTATGCATAGCTAAGTCAACTTTATGAAAGGAGAGATGTGCAATGAGGTTATAGTAGTTAAAACATGTGGTCTCTAATGTAAGAACAGACAAATAGACCAGTGGAGCAAAAGACAGTCCTCAGAGACAGAACAAATTGATTTGATAACTTTTTTTTATTGATTTGATAACTTTTATAAGTGGCACTAAAAACAATCAGGAAGAGGCTGTCCCTTTAACAGATGTGATGGAGAACCTGGCTTACTATATGGAGAAAAATGAAACTGGATACTTCACTGGAACCACTTATGAAGGTGGACTCCATGTTAATTACAGACCTAAATCTGAAAGGTAAAAAGTTAATAGAAAGTAATGTTAGGGAATCTTTGTGACCCAGGGTGGAGGAAGACTTTTTAAAACACTCAAAGTGCAAAAAGTACATAAAGGCAAAATTTGATTACAGTAAGATTAGGCTGTCTGTTCAACAAAAGATATCATGGATAAAATCAACACTAACAGATTGAGAGATGATATGTAGGGTGATAAACTGATGAGATGAATACCTAAAAAATCTTGAGACTCAGCAAGAGAAAGACAAGAACTCTAACAGAAAAATGAGATATGAATAGCAGATTTGTATAAGATGAAACCAAATTAAACCAAATAAGCAGTACAAAGAGATGCTAAAAATATTTTAATTAAAGAAAATAAAAATCCCCATATAACTGATAATAATTAGGAAGCTGGGTGATATGTACGAGGGTGAGGGGATACAGGAACCCTCATGGGGGGAGTGTAGACTGAGATTGCCATTGTGAAGAGCAATCAAAAAGTATTCGCTTAAATTAAGTATACATATACCCTACTGTCAAGCAGTTCCCTCCTAGGTGCATATCCCAGAAACCTTCCAGGCCAGGTCCAAGGATGCTTATCACAGCATCATTCATGGTAGGGAGAGATATATATCCAGGCAGGAACGGATAAATAAAACATGATGGAGTCACACTGTGAATTACAATGACACATTTAGAAGCAACAGATCTACTGCACAGCATGGCTAGATCTTAAACCCATAGTGTTCAAGGTAGAAAGAAACTGAATGAGGTCTATAGCACAATATAATATTGATAGAGTGGAATACATGTAAACAAATCAAATAACATGTTTAACAAGATCATATGTAAATAAAGGAATGAGTGTGTGTGTGTGTGTGTGTGTGTGTGTGTGTGGGTGCATGCGTGTGCACTTCTCTTTCTCTCTCAAACATATTTAAATGGTTGCTTATGGGAGAGAAGGACATAGGAATGAAGAATGGCACAAAAATGGGGCTGTGTATAAACTTAATGATGTAGTGTGCCCATAAATAAGACATAATTAACTCAACTCTCTGCACTTGAGGTCAACGTTAATGGGCTGGGAAGAAACATTTAAAGAGTTTAGAAACTATCTTCTACCATATTCCTACCAAACCCCTATTAAAGACCATCCAGCAAGGCTGCCTTATATACAATCCCAAAGTCTCTGTGCTACAGATGATTCCTCTGCTGCTGCTGCAGGCAGAAACTCTGATTTCTCCTGTACTCAGGTTGATGTAACTTTATTTTTGGCATAGAGCCACTTTTCCACAAGTGGAATATCAAGGCATTCCTCTCCACCAGAGCAATTTAGGAATTTCATTTAGCTTCATTATGATAAAACTTCACCCAACCTGAGTGAATGATAAGCAACTTCTGTTGCATTTTCCATATGCGTGTATCTAAAGAGAAGGCAAGTTGCCCTCCAAATCTATGCAGATGCTAGAATTCTAAGATGAAAAATGGTGGGGAAAACAGCTCACAAATCTCAGGCACTAAGTAACAACAGGGAAGATTCAAAAACTGTTTCCAGATTTCCAGAGAATCTCTAACTTCATCAAGAGATAAATCAATTCGCAAGTGCTATTGACAGCTATTTAAGCTGGAGGACGGCACGTCTTGATTGGGAAAAGCAAATTGAAAGAGGCAACCAATTAACCCTTTATGCATGCATCATTTAACTTGTTTTCACAGACTTTTTAGGTTTTTAATATACTTTCTAGAAATTTAATTATTAGAGGTCATCATTTTTTAAAGTCAAATTTATCTATTAAAAACCCTAAATTTACCAAGAAAGGAAAGATAAAAACATAAATGGAGTATGTCACTCTCCTTTCTGAGATTCATTAAAACTTTTTGGAAACTAGAATTTTGGAAACTGAGTTCAAATTTCTATGTGCACTCAGAAATTCCATGTATTTATTGTACCCTTCATATGGCTACTAAAGAGTATTAAATAATTATTTATGTGCATTGAAATTAAAGGTTAATTAAGCTCAAAATGGTCATGGACCTCCATTTTATTCAGAATGTTTCTCAAATCATTTCCTATGCAGGTAATTTGTATGCATTATTTTTATAGTTTTCATTCATTCATTCCTTCCTTCTTGAGTCTTTCATTCAGTAAGTATTGAGTGCCTGTTGCATGCCAGGGACTGTTCATGCTTTGGTGGCATCCTCACTGGCCTGCTTGTCCACAGCAGGGTCCATGTCTATTTGTAGTCTGAGAACCAGCAGAGTCCACAGAAATAGGATGTACTTAACTTTTATGGAGTTGTTAGGTCCCATCCTCCAATTCCATTGAGACATTGCCCATATTCTTTTCCAAGACATTTTAGGGAGGTCCTTTTTCTGACTTCCTGTACTCTGTACCCTGCTACTGACTCAGTATTTAATACCGAGTGTTTAATAATATAAGTGCAGATATATTTCTTACTCTTTGTGAGAAAATGTAGTTTCTATCTTTATTCTTCAGTACCTGAGCCAGGGGCCGGGCTGGGGCTGGGGGTGAGGATGGGGCAGAGTGGGCAGGCAAAAGGTAGCAACTCTGTATCAGGCACTGTTTTAAAAATTTTGCATGCTTTTTGTCAACTTGGCCTTACCATGAGCCTCTGAGGAGCTAGAAAAACATCCAGCTCACATCACTCAGATGCTAAACAATAAGTAAGTCAAACACTGCTTCCAGATTTTTAGAAAATCTATAATTTCATCAAAGGGATAAATCAATTTGCAAGTGCTATTGTCAGCTATTATCATAATAATTAACATTAATCCCATTTTACAGTAGAGAAAGCTGAAATCTAGAACGTTTAAGTGATGTGCTCAAGGCTGCATAGCCAGAAAGTAAAGGAGACGTGAATTTCATAATGGGACATGGTTGAGTGTACTCACCTTTTCCAGATGAATCTCCATTCCTTTAGACATGACCTGGAAGATAGAGGACACTGAGCCCAAGCTTCCCTCCTTCCTCCTGCTCTGAGGTGATGTCACCAAGGCCCTAGTGCAGATCCGCTGTTCCAGTGGATGGATCCAAAATTGTGTTCTGAAATTAGGTGTCCTAACTTTTTGTGGAAGAGACAGAGCCCCAGTGAATGAAAGAAGTATAAGGTTGGGACGCAGAATGGTCAGATCACAGAGATGAAGGTTCTACATGAGGGAGTGTAGATGCCACTCATGAGAGGCCACAGGGAAAATATTAGTGCTGACTGGATGAACTGAGCTGGTGAGCACATGACAGAGCAAGTCATCCCGGCAGGACAGGAGAGCCTTGCCCCCTTTGCTTTTACTCATATGTTTTGAGGGAAAGCCTTGCTCTTTAGTTTCCTCTCATTCCTACCCCATCAAAGGGGATTTTGGGGGAGGGGGGCAAATACTTCATTTCAGAAGCTTAGGATAAGTTGACTCTGACTTAAACTCTAAGGTGTACCTTGCAGAATTGGCCATAGCTTATTTTATTTAGCAGTGAAGAGTAGCAATGGAGAGTTCATTCCTATTTTTCTCTTTTCTCTCTTCTTAAGCAAAAGGTTCCTTGTATGTAGGCTAGCTCTCATAACTAACATTTTGATGAAATTAGAAGCATACATATTAATGCCACTTGTTTTTCCAAATTTCCCAGAGAATGGTCTTGAAGTACATTGCTGTAGGTTCTGTCAAACTCACACGTCGGCTAGGAGCTGCTTGAGAGCTGAATGTATTATCTGAATAGCTTCTCATGCCCTGCTCCCACCCGTGTGGACCGGCAGTGTCGCCCAGAGTCTGCTGAACCCCCAGTGGTGCCGCCCTGTCAGGAACCCTGCCTGTGCCTTTGGCTCATGGCTGCTGATTGAAGTCTGTGGCATATGTCCCCTATATATAGACATGCACATATCTATACGCGGCTATGGAGCTACAGATAGGCACGCTGACACCCCCACACGTGAATCTGTGCACATTTTTTCTTGACTTTTTCCTTCAACCGAGTGATTTCCTAACGATCTGTTACCCATCTAAGACAGATTGCTCTTCATGGTTCAGCAGTCCCAGCACAGACATTCGTTTTAATCAATAGAGCAGTCAAAAGAAAGAATAGATTTACTTGTTTTTTTTTTTCTTTTTTTACATTTCATTGGAAATTTTCAAGTGATTACCAACTTGTGTAGATCTCAAAGTTTAGGAAGCACTGTTAGCTAAGCACATGGGCCTGACGTAAGTGCACATGTGTCACCAGGCAGGATGTGGGTCTGCAGAGAGGCTGGGCTGGGTGGAATGATGCAAACTGTTCCTGTGGAACAGCCTAGTTCCCCTCATTGCCTCTTACATCATCAGCTCTAAACACTTCGAATTCCCAGGCATGTCTCTAGGACCCAGGACCTCTCCTTCACCTTCATTGCCAATACCTTAGTCCAGGACTGGCATCATTCCCTTGTGCTGCTGCACATCTGGGCTCCTTACCTTCTGTTCTTCTTCCAACTGTTCTTTGAATTAGCTTTCTAAAGAAAAATATAGCCATGCCACTTCCTTGCTCAAAAACTGATTCTTACTCTTCACTGCCATGTGGCCTTGAGCTTGTTACATAAACTCTGGATGTTAGATTTTAAATCTGCAAAATGGGAATAGAAGCCCAGATCCTTAGCAAAACATGCAGAGTTCTCAGCCTCTACTGAGTCAACTAGTCTCTGAACACCCTATGCTTTATCATATAACCCTGTCTCTATGGCAAACTTGTACCCTTCCTTCAAGATTCAGGTCAAGTGCCTCCTCTCCTGCAAAGCCATCACTCTTTGGAAAATCGTGTCCCAGTTCCAGGTTCCCCTTCCCTGTTTGTTGGGCATTGTTTGATGACAACCCTGGTCATTAGTGGCCTCTGGGCTGTAGGCTCCATGATGGCAGTAGCATGCCTCATCCTTCTCTCCACCTCAGCAACCAGCACAGTGCCTAGTGCAGAGTCCAGCAAACAGTGTAGATGAGCGAGCAAAGCATATGACCTGGAAGGAGTCTGGATCAGGTAGCCGTGTCTCAACACTGCTTTTCTTTACGTCAAAGTCTTACGTGGCTAAGAAACTCAGAGGAAAGTTTTCTGTTTGACGTTACCCTATTGGCTGACGTTGGTTGGATTCCAAAGCCCTCCTAGGTCCCTGCAAGCAAGTTATTAAGAGAGAAAACCACTCTGGAGGCCAATCTGGAATGGTTTGGAAACACTTCTGTATTCTCCTTTGATGCTCTTAAAATGTGTGAATCATTTTATGGGCTGACTTGTATGTTGCTAGTAGCACTGTGATTTTAATGGGATGCATGTTATCACTTTCTTTTCACTGGGGGAGAAACTGAGGCCTTAGAGCAGTGGCTTCTCAACTGTATTGGCAAGAAACATTACTTGGAGGAGCCTTAAAAACTCCTGCTACCCAGACCAATTATATCAGAATGCTGGGGTGGGCCCAGGCATCAGTTTTGTCTAAGTTCCCCACGCGACTCCAATTTGCAGCCAAGTTGTGAACACCGCCCTAGAGAATTTAGATTCCATATCCATGGTGACTGCGAGGTGGTGGAATAGATGCTAGAACCCCAGTCTCTGACTGGGGCTAGGCCTACTTCCAGGACTCACATTGTCTCTTTGTTAACGATCGTGTACTTACTGTACAGAATCGAGTTCCATCCCAGAGTGCCTGCTCCCTCTGCTGTGGCAGGGGCGGGTCTTCTGGTGTCTTTTTCTTCAACTGTGAACTAAGGGCACTGAAAATTCTCGTACAAAGCTTCTGTTTGAATCCAATGGCATGCGGTCCTATAGATCAGAGCAACTTTTAAATTAGAGGATTGTGCAATATTATAAAACGAAGAAATAATAATCTTATCATGAAAATAGATCTCTTTGAGCAGATTGGCTTCTTATGGAAGAGTTGGTGTGAGCCTGAGGCTGAGAAGCTGGAGCTTTGAGGTGGACGGATGCAATGTTCTCCTCCACACAGCCAACTGAGAATGGAAATTTTCATTCCCCTCCACACAGCCATCTGGAAATGGGAATTTTCAGTGCCAAGTATTTAGAGCTGTCCTCTAAGTCTCACCTTAGACAGGGTGTCTTCTTAGTATGTTGTTCTAGTCAGCTCTCTGCTGCCAAGGATATAGTAATTTGTCTACCCCCTAAAAGAGACCAAGTGCAGACAGAGTATTCTGCAGGCAAAATCATACTTAGAGTGTCTCAGGTTATCAGAGTAAGTGGTAGTTGTCTGATTATAAAGTGGAAAGATATTATTCAGACATGGATGTATCTGTAATCAGCAATGATGAAAAATGAGGTATACAGGAAGTGAATGGTAATTAGAGGGGACTTGGGGGACATTTTTGCCTAGGTGTATTGAGTCTCTCTTCTGCCTAGAGAATGACCCATTGCTTAGAATTTCCAGGGACTCGGGGACCCATTAACATTGCAGTGCTTAGATAGCTTGGAAATATGGATGCATGTACTCTATTTTTGGAAGGATTCAAACAGCATTGTTCTTGAAAAGATCTTATAGGTTTGGTATCTGATCAAGAAAAATACAAAATAAAAACCTGGTCTTCACCAGTAGAGGATAATTAGGCTAAAGCCTCCTTGCCTATGGTCAGGAGACTTATTATGAGAAGTCTGAGACTGAAGGGATTTTAGGATGAAGAATTGCATTTCCAAGGAAAGGAAGACAAGTAATTTGATCTGGTTGTGGGACTATCAGACCGAGAGCATGGAGACCTGATTCGATTTCTCATCTGCCAGCTGACTGACTTCCAAGGTCATCTTTCTGTTTTTAGGCTGATTTAGCTCTTAGCTACTAAACGGACATATATTGAAAATCATGTATTGAGAGTCAGAAGAAATGTTGTCTGATTCTTCTGAAACCTGATACTTAACATTTAACACATAAATATTTTTGATGTCTTGTAAAAGAGCTCTGCTTTTCTACTCTGGCTGGTGACCACAGTGTCTCAGCTAAATAAGGCTCTGAAAGTTCCTGGGGTTCTGTGAACATGGCCACAGTGTGAACAGTTGATACACACGTGCACAGATACATGAGAGACTGAGAGGCCTCTTTTCTGTGTGATGATATATAGCCTGACCTCAGGAACTCAGGATGTGTAAAGACCCTCTCCCTAATTATGATGGCTTCTTCTTCACTGGCAGCAAAGCAGAGACAAGCTTGTTTCATATGCAAATTGCAGGAAACATTCCACCTGTCCCTGTAGTTTCCCTTGACTTAGAAAGTCATTCATAGCCTCACTATTGTCTGGTGGAGGAGGAGGGGACATTCACAGGTCCTCCTCGTCCCTTTAAATGGATGCTTAATAAGCTTGGAAATGCTACTGCCTCCAAGAAAGCAGTACTGGAGAATGAGAGCCTGCTTCCTTAGATGAATATGAAACTTTAAAATAGTCCAAGAAGACCCCCACAATCCCTGCTAAATAAGATTTGATTTCTCTTTAAGCTGTTTTTAATAGCTGGAATTACAGAACATTGCTGCTTACCAGCTAATAGGTTTGTGAGCAGCCGGCTGGCTTTGTGCTCTGGGTGACACCATGTACACCTGTATTCACAAAGCCACCCCTCCCGTTGGTGGAAACTGAGCTTATTGCTCCTGGAGTGTCTCCCCATCTGTTTCTCTCTCTTCCTCTTTCCCCATCACATCTGTCCCTGTCTCTGTGTCTTTCCCTTCTTTCTCAATATGTTTATTTTGTCTTTTGGGGGCAGGGCGAGCAAAGCAGTTTTATCCAAATTCTGCCTTTAGTCTGTTATGTTTTAGAACCAGGAAATGAGGACAATGAAATAGTCCTAGACCACTTAGCGCTGATAATGAATTAAGAGAAATGTAGGCCCTAGGCAGGCCAAACGTTAATTGCCTCCAGGAGACCAGGCCTTCCACTGTGCATTTTGTTCTATGATGTTGTCCAGATCACAAAACACACAAACTTACAATCTAAGCCTCCTGCCATGTGGAAGAGCAGCTGGGAGGTTTGGGTCAAATATGAAGAGTCAGTCTGCTCTTTAAATCTGTGTCTTCCATCCAAAAAGACTAACAACAATTAGTTTTAGTGATCAATATTAATAAAAGTGGTATTAGTGCTATCTTTGAGCACTAACAATGTGTCAAACCCTGAATTTAATATGCATTTCTTCCTCTTGGCTGCTTTCTGATATGGATGGAATCATTCCCATTTTACAGATAAGGGACTGAATAACTTCATCACACTGAGGCTGAAGGCAGAGTTTGCAAAGGGCTAAGCAGGACTCGAACGCAGGACCATCTGACTTCAAGTGCAATGCGCATAGACTGCTGACAACGGGCATGTGCACAGCATGGGCTGCCTCAAGAACTCTTCTGAACACTGTGTCTATATTTACTCACCCAGTCTTCACAACAACCCTGTGTAGGAGGCACTCTTATTAGTTTCCATTTTCCAGCAGAAGAAACGGAGGCACAAGAGGTTATGAACCTTGCCCAAGCCACACAGCCCTGGCAGGGCGTGCGGTGTGGGGCTGTGAACCCAGGCAGGCTGCTCCAGGGTCTGAGCCCTGAGACCTTGTTGTCATACTGCCTCCCTGCTAAGCTAAGCTCCCAAGCTCTGGAGAGAGCATCTGCACCACCTGAATCTACTCAACAAACGCGTGTTAAATACTTATTTAGATTCTAGCCCCTGAGGGTCAGGAGACAGCTAGAAACACCACTGCCACCTTGGGGTTGAGTGGGTGGGTGGGGAAGTGCAAAGGGGCTGCCATATCCCCTTTCCTAAACGCCTCTCTGCATTGGTTTTGACATTTCTGTCTTCAAACAAAAATTGCTAAGACTGAGGTGTCTTTTTAACTACGTGAAGTTATTTGGGCTGACTTCTGCACTACACAGGATGGGTTGTCCCAGGCCTTGTGCCCTTCTGAGGATGGCCCTGGTACCTATGCTAGAGATCACAGTCCATGAGTGAGTAGAGAGAGGCTAAGTGAGGAAAGAAGCCCATAAACCAAATAATGGACCCACTCATCCACCGACCCATCCACCTATCCACCCATCATCCATCTACCCACCAACACGCCCATCCACTCATCATTCATCCATCCATCCACCCGCTCACCCTCATCCATCCACCACTCACCCACCCATCCATCCCACTTATCCACCCATCATTCATCCATCTACCCATCTACCCACTCATCATGCATCCATCCATCCCCCGCACCCATCCACCCACTTATCCACCCGTTATTCATCCATCCACCCACCTACTCATCATCCATCCACCACTCACCCACCCACCATCCATCCATCCATCCCCCCATCCACCCACCCACACATTCACCCATCCGCCCATCATCCACCCACTCACCCATCCACTCACCCATTTGTCCATCCATCTATCCATCCATCCATCCATCCATCCATCCAAAGTTAATGGATTTTTTGGCTCCTGTGTTAGAGGGGCCATGACAGAGGCAGGTACTCCGTCCAGTCCAGTGGGAATCAACAGAATAAGTGGTTTTCCTACAAGGAGACAGGGTGAGAAAAGCCTTCACAAAAAGCTTTGTGAACTTTTAGCATCTTCTGGAAAGGGGAGATGACAAGAGGGGCTCATGAATATTTAGAATTTCCTGGAAACATCTCTGGGACCTGGAGCAGTGGTATCTTTTCTTTTTTGATCCTGCCTGTGCTCACATCACTCATCACAACCCATTCGTCAAGGCAGCCTCACATCTCCCTTTACTCACATTGTCAAGTTCCCCTTCCTCATTCACAGTGTGTTGTGGGAACGTGAGAAATAGCAGATGCAGCAAACAGTATGGAAGCATATTAATAAATCATTTTAAAGTATTAAGATGGATATTGGGCTTTTCTGCAACATTTTATCATTTATAATTTATTAAGCATGTTATTTGTCACCTGGTTAAGCAAGAACAACCAATGTTTCATTGGGGGATCTGATTATTCAATGTGGGATGGAAGTGGTGGAGTCTTTCCCATGAGCAATAGAATGCCAGCCTGAATGTCAGCTGGCAGCTTGACCTTGTGGTTTATTAGTTTGTTTATAGATTATGATATCAGCCTGAAGCCCTCTGAATACCTAGGACAGGCAGAGGTATGAAAAGTGCACGTCCTTTCTCTCCCTCATGTGTCTCCCTTCTCCTGGGGCAAGATAGGGGGTGGGTGACTCCCACCGATGCTGTCCAGTCTCTTCTGTGCTCACCATCACTCACTGAGTAGCTGTAGAGTCCTCCAATGTGCCAGGTACTGTTGGCAACAAAGAGGACACCTCACTAATCAAAACAAACCATGGTCCCAGCCCTCATGGGGCTTATCTGCTATCAGGAGGAGCTAGATAATAAAAATTAAGCACACCAAATCCAGAAATGTGATAGTAGATTAGCAGGTGGCAAGTGCCGTGCCTTAGCTAGAGCTGCTATACAAACTACCGTAGCCTGGGAGGCTTAAAGAACAGACCTTTATTTCTCACAGTCTGGAAGCTGAGAAGTCCAAGATCAAGGCATTGGCAGAGCTGGTGTCTGGTGAGGGCTGCTTCCCGGTTTGCAGGTGGCTGTCTTCTCCCTGTGTCCTCACATGACAGAGGGAGGGAGGGTTCAAGGGAGGGAGAGATAAAGAGAGAGACAGAGAGAGGGGGCAGGCTCTTTCCTGTCTCTTCTTATGAGGGCACTAATTTCATTCACGAGGGCTCCACCCTCATTATCTGATCACCTCCCAAGGTGCCACCTTTTGATACTCTCTCTTTGGGAGATAGGGCTTCCACACAAGAATACTAAAAAGACAAAATGTTCAGTCCATACCATGCTATATAATAAGAAGGAGAAAAAAGAGAAAGCAGCTGAGAGTGTGGGGTGGGCTGACTGGCAGTCCTTGTGGTAAGCAGCAATGCTATTTGCTATAGACCTTGTTTCTGCACTTTCCTGTCTGAATGGCATTTGGATCCCAAATAACTGGAGCCATGTTTATTGGCCTATGTTCATAGTTTCCTGAGATGTCTCTCAGACAGAAAAGCATCATTGCGGGACGACTTGTCCTGGCCTGTACCCACCCCCTCCTTGCACTGCCCACCTGCTGCCTGTGCCCCCAAGAAGGACTGTGCTGGCTTCTGGGACCTTCCCTCCCCTCTTTCCAGGAGGAAGAGCCGGGCATAGTTTGGAGAGGCCAGGTGGAGCACACCTGGCCGTGGAGCTGCAGAGCTGCCCCCTCATTCCAGAGGTTGTCAGGGAAAGCCAGCGGACCGGAACTTGGTGACGTCTGGAGGCCGCTGACCACGTCTAGCAAGCCAAGGAATAAAGCCACTCAGCAACACAGATGGCAAACGGCTGCATCTGGACAGCCGCGTGGCTCAGCCGTTTCCTCTTCAAATTGGTGCTGCCCCTCCTCAATGCTGGCTTGGGGTTATTTCTGGACAAGCATGTAAAACCAGGGCGTCATTCCTGGAAGCTGGGGTGAACCTCTGGAGTGAATGAATGTGTGGATATCGGCCTCCCAGGGCTCGTGTTTAGCTGATTCTATTGGCACAGGTCTCTGATCTGAAGCATCTCACTGATTGCATCTAAGAGTCAGGCTGTGCTTCTAGTTTCTGGTCATAGGGCACCTGAGGATGGGAAACTAGGGAGAAATGGTCAGAATCTGGGTACCCGCCTTTGTAAGCCAGCAGAGCCACTTAAGGGAGAGCTTTGCGGGTATGGGATGGTTAGGAATCAGTGAATGAAAGAAGGAAGGAGTTTACAGTTAGCATGCAGAAACTTACACAGTCATGGAGTTTATTACATTTATCACAGTCTTAGGAGGAATATCTGGCTTCTCTGGTGGAAGTGTGTCAGTCACACAAATGGCATCTACCACGTCTTGAAGATGGGGAGGAATTCAGTACCATTGACTTAGGAGTTGGGATAGGATAGCCAGGACTAGAGGTTTTAGAGACAGCTCAGTCTTTACCAACGGTGCCTTATCCTGGCATCTTTTGGGGGATGTGATAAAAATGTTCATTCTTGGGCTGTACACTCCCAAACTAATCAACCAGCCCTCTAGGGGAGGAGCCTAGGAATTTGCCTCTTGAACCAGCACTCCAGTGATTCTTACAAGAGGGAGCACGTGGCTCTCAACAGGGTTTGCATTAGAATTAATCAAGGAGCCTTTGATAATTGCTAGTACCCTGGCCTCATCCTGGAGAGTCGGCTGAATTTAATCTGGGTGGGGGTTGCGTGTTGCAAATTCCAAAATCTCCAAGGTGTTCTGATGTGCATGTAGAGGAGGCCCCTGTGCACACTAGAGGGCTCAGGCTTCTGTGTAGAAGAGTGCAGGCGGAATCTCTTCCTTGCTCGCTCACTGTTTGCCTCTGGGTGGGTGACTTCTGCTCCTGGAGCCTCACTGCATGAAGGGGAGGTAGTGTCCCTGTGTAGTCCACTCGAGGGTCCTCTGGAAGAGTTAATGAGACCCTGGGTGTGAACACTCTCTTCCATAGACCTCAGCTTTGTGGAGTAAGTTGCCAGCACCCTTTGGGCCTGTTTCTGCCTCTCTTCAGCCATTCTTTCTTCTGGGGTCTGTGCCTGTCTGGATGACAGATGCAAAGGGCACAGGAGTTTGGGACAGGAGGGGACCCAGGCAGATTCTGACTGCTGCTGTGTGTCAGGTAATGAGGAGGGAGGGCTCTGGGCAGGCAACCGCTTCCACGCCGCCTTGTCCACCTCCACATTCTCCTGACTTATTACATTGTAATAAATTGAACCATTCCACTTCATTATTTCATATATGAGGAGATTTATAGATTGTCCTGGTGGCTGAAGAGGCAGTGATTAAGGAAGCAGCGTGCTAATGAGTAAGGCTGGGCACAAAGCCGTTTTAATTAATGCACAGCCCAGGGGCTGTAAACCGCTTGCTGATAACAAACCTGCCCATCGAAGAGCTGAACTGACAACTTCCGACAGAATAAAGGCTGCTGGTGACACGGGGGAGTCATTCAAGTGACAATTAGGGTTGCTAACCTCGGTCTCGCTCCCCACCACTGGGCTCACTATGGCAGAGCCACCCAACACATATTTATTTATTTTTTTCCTGCAAAATAATTTCTACTCTCTGGTCCCCTGACACCCCACAGTCCTCCGCCTCCCCATTAGGATCACACTCGAACTTTCTGAAGGTTTTGTTTGGTCTGATTCCTGGAGTGGAAGATGCCTGTTGCTCTTCACAAAGCCCCTGTGTGATATCATCATGCTTTTCACCCAACTTCTTCCAGAGCTCTGGAGATTCAGTCACATTCAGTGTGCTCGAAAAGATTTTTTTCCTCTTTTCTTTTCACTTTTGCTGGAGCAATCCCTGTTGTCAGCTTGGCTTTGGAGGGTTTC